>PVLC010012144.1:6712-45210 GCA_004027655.1 Graphiurus murinus | reverse complement strand
AGGGGGAGGGAGGGGGAGGGAATGGGGAGGGAATCGGGGAAGGGGTCAAATGAGAATTTTGTGCAAATATGTTGTTAACAATTTGTACTTAACAAAGATGTATGCTATATTGCACGAATTACTACAATAAAAATTAAAAAAAAAAAAAAGAAGTGAAGTGGTGCTATGGAGTGAAATAACCAAGAGGTTAATGACCTTCAAATTATGCAGCATGGTAGGACACAAGTGTAATCCCCATTCTTGGGAGACTGAGACAGAAAAATCACAGGTTCATAGCTAGCCTCAGCATCTTAGTAAGGCCCTCTGCAACTTAGTAAGACCCTGTTTCAAAATAAAAAGAAAAAAATAGGACTGAGGTGTAACTGAGAGAAAGAATGCTCCTGAGTTTAATCTCCAGCAACACACACACACACACACACACACACACACACACACACACACACACTCACATGGGATCACACAGCCAGAAAGTGTAATTCCAGACTTCAGATTTCTCCTCTGACAGCCAGGCCAGAGGTATTCACAGTGTAACACTTTTCACTGTAAAAGAAGAAATATTATTTTTCAGGTAAAGAAACTGAGACTCAGAGATGTAAATTGACTTACCCCAATGATTACTATAGAATAGAGACTAGAATCTATTATTCCTGACTTCCACCCTGGGCTGTTTCTTCTTATGTCATCCAGATTAAATGGAAATTCTCATTCTTCTATGCATTACATTTTGAAGGATAAATAAATGGGAAAGATGTGAAAGCATTGGGTCTCATAATATTGGAGTATGATCAGTTTCTTGAATTGTTCAACCTGGAGTTTTTTGTGGTTAATGACTTTAAAAAAAAAAAAAGATAACCCAGAAATCTGTTGGTTTATCAGTCCCTGACTACAAGAAGATAGAACCAGAACCTCAGCCTCAGTACGAAGTATTCTTTAGCTATGATGCCCTGAAATGGCTAACACTTACCTACACAAGGCTGTGTTGCTAGCTAGAATCACTGTAAGTGATCATTCATTGAGTATTGTATGGGGACATTATAATATATACTTGGTATGGGTTATTTTATTGAATACCTTCACAACAACCAAATACTATGGGCACTATTAACTCACTTATTTGACAGGTGATGAATCGAAAGCACAATGGGGCCACAGTTTTATAGTTACTAAGTGGTAAAAGTAAGTTTTTAACACAGAAGTGCCAAATCCACAGCAAATACTCTTATGAACGAAGCTCCACAGCAGATCTGCTGTTCTATTTTCTCCCACATTACTTGGGACAAATGAAATTGTTTAAAATAGCCTTGATGTCCCCTATTAGGGGTTGCAGTCTCCAGGTGCTTAGTAAGTTTCCAGTTCTCAGCCAAAGCTGGGTTATGTTCCATGACTGAAAGGACTCTTCCTCAGCACACACTGCACTTTGTGACACAAATCTCTCTAATACATGCGTGCACGTGTACTTATTTATTTATAAAGTTTCAACATCGTTTTACCCATTCATTACTTACTCTTTAAAAAAATTACTCTTATTGGTGCAGTATAATTATACTTTACAATGAAGTTCAGAGTGACAGAAACATAGATGCACACAGCACTCGATGTGTTTCTCTCCAAATCCCACCCCATTCCACACCCCATATAAATTATTGGTATTGATAACTTCATGTATGAAAATGACATTGTTTTTAACCGTTTCCTTCATCAAAGCTTTTTTCCTCCTTCCCATCTCCCTCCTCAAGTCCTCTTTCACTATTCTACTGGTATCTCTCCTCAGTTATCTGACCTTCCTTTTGTTTCCAAATTTCTCTCTAGTTTCCTCATATGAGTAAAAACATATGACCCTTCATTTTCTGTGACTGGTTAATCTCACTTAGCATGCATTTTCCTGCAAATAGCAATCAATCAGGGAAATAAAAATCAAAACTACACTGAAATCCCCTCTAACTTCAGTTAGAATAGCAATCATCAAGAACACAAACAATAATAAATGCTGCAAGGATGTGGGCAAATAGAAGCACTCACACACTGTTGATGGGATTGCAAATTATTACAGCTGCTATGGAGATAAATGTGGAGGTTTCTCAGAAGACTGGGAATGGGAATGATTCCACCATATAACCCAGCTATACTACTCCTGGGTATCTTTCCAAAGGAAATGAAGTCAGAAAACTATAGTGACACATGCATATCCATGTTTATAGCAGTACATTTCACAATGGCCAAATTATGGGACCAGACTAGGTTTCTGTTAACAGGTGAATTGATTATGAAAGTGTAGGATATATACATAATGGAATTTTACTTGGCAATTCATTTTCTTAGGAACTCAAAACCTCTCCCAAGAGGCCATAGGAGAGTCAGATGCTCCATCTCCTTCCTCTTCTCTCTCCTAGCAGCCCTTGCTCTACAAAACCTTATTCCCTCCTTTCCAAACCAAAACTCTTGTACAAATTAGTATGTGTGTCCATACATCCTGCTTCTATGGCCAAATTGCTACGTTTATAAAAATAATAGTGTCATAACACAACCAAATTATTACTGAATAATGGAGTTCTCCTTATTTTGCAATTTATTTATTTGTTATTACCAAAAGGAATGTGTATTCCTTAAGAAGTGTCTGAAAAGCACAAAGATGATAAAAAATAACATGACCCCACTGCTAATTTAGAAATAACTATTAACTCAATATATACAAATCTAGACTCACACTACAGATAGTGACATGACCTAAAATATATATATTTTTTCCCATTGGCATTCAAATTTTAGTTTTTATTGGCCATTCTGATTCCTTCCTGGACCATGTCCAGTCTATTCAAGAGCCAAATGAAATTGTTGTTCATTCCTACTACTATGCTATTATGTCTACATTTATTTTATTTTTTTATTAGAATTTCCATCTCTAATTAGATTATCCATATTTTGCTCCACACCATTTATCTTTTTCCATTAGAATTCCTAGAATACCAGTTATTTTAAGCTCTCTGATCATTCCAATACCTGTGTTATATCTGAGTCTAGTTCTGATAATTGTGTTTTCCTTTTAGAGTGTTTTCTCTTGCCTTTTGTCATGTCTTGCAGTTTTTTGTTTTGTTTTGTTTTGTTTCATTAAGAGCTGGACACATATTCTTTTGGATAATAGGAAAAGGGGCAATGACATCTAATATGAGGATTTATTTTAATTTGGCCAAGAGTTGGGCTATTTTTACTGTTTGGTAGGGTTTCAATTCCTGTATGTCCCTCCTTTTTTATTCTATTTTTTTCCTTTCTTGATTTTGCACTTCCCTAATTACTTCTACTTTGTGTTTCAACTGCTTTGTTTATAGTACTTATTATTCTGGAGCCCTGTTGGTATGGTGGTGAGTAGGTGATGGTGATCTATAATTTTATAATTAAATTTCAGTCTTTTGGCAGGCTGACATTTGGGGAGGAATTTTCACAAGTCCAATCATAAAGCTTTTCACCACCCATTTCCCTTACTTCTTTCCCTAAGCTACAAAATTCTCAATGTATTTACTTAAAGCTCTGATCCCTGTTGACTACAGTTTTGTTCCCACCTTAGATGATACAGGAAGGATTGAGGGGGCTGTAGTGGAGAGGAGTTTCCTTCTACGATTGAGATAGTTTCATAATTAAGTCCTGACAAAGTCCCTTACTATGTTGAGTATGTTTCCTTGTGGAAAAGGCTCTAGACTTCTTTCAAAATGGTCATTTCTCCATTCCCTGCGACAGAACTAAGAGAGGACCTTAATATTCTAACTATGAGAACCTGGTGAATGCTTAGAAGGAAATCAATCCATAAATGTTTAGTGGGGGTCTCCTGAAACTATGGTCTTAGGAGTTTTTCATTCTTAATCTAAGACTCAGGCTCCAGAAATTAATTGAAAATACCATTTAAATGTTCCTACTGGTTCATGGTTGAGCCAACTTCTATTCCAGTCCTCAGTTGCTGATTACAAACTGACAGTTGACCCTGTGACCACAGTTCTCTGATAAAAGTAATTTCTTTTCAGTGTGTTTGCCTTTTTCTTATGAGGATGGTATGGTCTTCCAACCTCTTTACCTGTCCAAGCTCTAAAATGTGTTTTTTTTTTCCATTAATGGTATGTGCTGAACATTTTAACAACACCACATAATCTCCTACAACATATTTAATGTCTATGAGACATTGCAGTGTATACATGTACATTGTTGATCAAACCATTTAGCTATCTTTGGGACTTTTCACTACTGTAAATAGCATCATGATGAACATTGTTGAAGCTAACTAGGTATGTTTACACATCTATGGTTATTTCCTTAAGATAAATTATTATTAATAAGACATGTCCCAAAGTTTGTATATTTTAATCTATTATTAAATATGGTTAAATTGCTCTCCAGAAGGCTTCTATCAGTTTATGTTCCTAATAATTGAAAGGCCTGATTTTCTGCTCTTACTAACACTGGTTAAGTGATTTTAAAATTTCTACTTTCGTGGTTCATGTTTTTATTATAATTTACATGTCTTCATTGCTAAAAAATGAGTATTTTAAGTATATTTTAATATACTTCCAAACCTAGACACATGCTAACAGCTTTGATAAGTATGAAATTGGCTTTCCTGTAGTTTGGAGACATTATATGCATTACTTAGATATGAACCTGGAAATTGAAGCCACTGGGTTTGATCAAAATGTTTAATATCTTAGAATAAATGTAGGAAAACACATTAAATATAAGAAACATCTAATATTTATGCTTATACTGCAATTTATCAATCAGATAAGTTATCTCATTAGTCAAGATTGCTATTCTGATTAGCATTCATATGCAATTTAAATGAACATGTCCGTAGCCATGAAATGAAAATATTTGCACATATCTGGGATTAGTTTGATCAGAAGGTATATGAGTTTCCATCCCACCCCACTTCCTCACTGAATGATGAACATCCTGAGGGCAGAAATCTTACTCATGTGTAATCATCATTTACTAATACATCTTACAGCTGAAGGAAATGGAAGGAAGAGGACTTAAGTAATTTCTCAATTAATGTTTATGGAATGAGTGAATTTATTAGTGAAAAACATCTTTGAAAGATTGAAAAGGAGAAAAAAAAGATTTCAATTCAAGCTATATACAGTTGTCTTTAGGACTATTCTTACAGCTAAAAGATTGACCTCATTTTTTTTATATTCTTGACTTAATTGTATTTATTATGCAAAAGTGGTTAGACTATTGCTATAATGAATTAGAAAAGGCTATTAAAATAAATATGCTCATGGATATATATTCTTAAGGAGACACATATAACCACATGTTCACCAAAGATTCCCCTTATAAGATCTAGCCCAATTTCCATTTTGATAAGAATAAACATTTCCAAATGTACCATTGGCTATTTTAACAAATAGTTCACTCAGTAGACATTTATTGAGAATATTTTTGTGCAGTATTTTGCACAAAATAATAGAAACCCTGGTCTCCTCCCTCAAATAAGTTACTGTATAATTGGATCAGAAATACACAAAATTGAGATAACTGAATCTGTTGCTACAGCTCTAAATATTAATAAATGTAAATATAAATGTTTCTAATTAAGCTCAAATATGTTGACAAGGTGTTGGCTGGAGGAACAAAGGCAATCAGAGAAGTGTCAAGAACGGAAGAATGATTAGAAATGGTAAATTGGCACCTGAGTTTAAGAAATGTGAATTATAAATTGTCAAAGATGTGAAGAACAGATGTTTTAATTGCAGCATTGTTATACTCAACAGCATGAAGGCTGCTAAAAGAATAGTTTTGTAGTAAGCAGAAAGGATATTCACATGGTTAAGTGTGATTGGGGTTGGTAAAAAAGAATGGGAGGGCATTTGACTAAATACCTACAATGGTAATTCAGTGAGGGCCTAACCCAGGGGATCCTTCCATTGGCTTCGATAGAAAACTCATCATGAGGATGGGAAGAAAAGCACATTTACAGCTTATGTGAATATGTGAATTGGGGGATGGACACAGGATCAAAGAAATGGAAGTAGATGATCTTAGTCTTTTTTTAAAAAAAAAATAATCTAATAGCCTTCAATGGTGATAAAAAAGACTGTGTGTGTGTGTGTGTGTGTGTGTGTGTGTGTGTGTGTGTGTATTGGGGGTTGAACCCGGGGCATTCTACCTCCAAGAAGATATACACTAGTCCTTTTTGTTTTTGAACAGTATCTTGCAAAGTTGTTGAGAGTCTTGCTTTGTTGCTTAGTCTGTCCTCAAATCTGTTATCCTCCTGTCTCAGCCTCCCAAGTACTGGAATTACAGGCCTGTGCCACTGCACCTGGCAACAAATATTTTGAGACAGATGATTCCAAATGATTCAATGTGTCTTATAATTTTTATATAACTGTATTTGGTAAAAGGAGAATATTATTTAATTCAGAACCACCTGATTTTTACCAAAGGGTTATCATTCATTTCCCCCTGCACATAAACAGATTTGATCTGACTTCTGAAGTTACTTGGTACTCTGTATATTTGAATGATTTCTGAATATAAATATAAGAAAGCATCTTGTAGAGACAATGAAACAAAAGTTCAAAACTCTGGCTTTCAAACAACAGGAAAGCCTTATTTCAAAGGAGCATACTAAGTAAGTTACCTAAGCTCTTACAGTGTTCTCATTAGACTTGATAGGGAATTCACTTAAATATGTAACATCTTCCAAAAAAATTATTTCAGCAAAATCCAGAGATACAAAATAAACAAATGAACACCTTTTACAAAATTAAAGATACCCAAGTTATTACTTTTTTTGCATATCACTAATTCCTAGCCATCAAGATTTTATGCTTCAAACACACTAATTTACTAAAAATAATTGTTTCTTCATTATTTTAAACTTATCTTAAGAGGTGTAATATTTTCCATTTAAAAATCCCAGGCTGATGACATCAGTACAATGAGTTAATTTTAATAGTTTATTGAAAGTGGGAGGAAAGCCTTTGGAGTACCCTAATTAGCTGTGAGCAAAGCCTTGGTTTTAACCCTGAGGGTACAGACAAAGGCAATCAAGGGAAGGATCCTGAACAATGATAAAAATGCAAATGGAAGGCATTTGGGAAAGAAATCTGCATCTGACAGGCTGGCTTGAACACACTCAACAACACCTGCCACAACTAATGAATGCTGCCCCATAATGTGATGGCAACCTTGGCAGCTCTGTCTCAGATCAAGCCAGCTGTCCCCAGCGCAGTTGTTTAGGTAACTTCCTCACAAAGGTATTTCCTTCAAATCCTCAGTGCTGACAATGTTAGAGTACACTCCCTGCTTTCTTTTAACTTGTCATAATCTCTAGGATCTCAGTTTAAGCATAGATGCTAAGTGTAGAAGTCTTGTCAAGTCATGCACAAAACTGAACCTTGCCTCAGTGCTAGCTGTCTATCTTGTCCAAAGAACATTACATTGGGTATACAATAGTGTACTGCACCTATTAGGATTGTAATTGTGGAATATAAATTGATAACTAAGAGAACACAAGTAGCCCTTTTCTCTTTGAGGTAGTAAAAAAAAGGCAAAAGAGCAAAAATTTTAAAAAGTATAATTGGCAAAATTAAAAGCAAAATTAAATAATAGTGAATGAAATGACTCGCTTTGATAAGGGAATGAAATCTTATTTCAAATGTCAATGAGAAGAAAGAGATAAGATCATTATTTCTATAATACAAGATTAGATACATAGAAAAATCAAAGAATCAATTGGAAAACATCAGCGTTTAATTAATAAGAGTGTACAATAGAGGCTGAATAAAAAGTGAATACAATTGATTCTAATTCTTCATGGATGTATTTGAGAATTAACCTAATAGCTGAAATTTATTTGTAACCTCTAAGTCAATGCCATTTTTTTAATCATTTGCAGACATACACAGAATGGCAAAAAAATTGACTTGCATGAGAGGCATACTAGGTGAGGTTGAACAAAGTGATGCTCTGCTTTTTGGCTTTAGCTCTCAATCTTGTAAACAAGTATACTTTTTTGTGGTCTATTTAGTGCCTTTGTTTTTTTCATTTTTCTTTTCTTTTTTTTTTTTTGTATTTTTGTTAGGGATTTCACTATATACTGTTGAATTTCTGTTTACTGTTCCTAACCACAAGAAAGTTTTGATGTATCTTGCGGAGAATATCAGTATGTTAGATGAGATTTGTATGGGAATGTCTTATTGCTGTTTGCCCACGAGTTCAATGTAAATGCATAAAAACACATTCAATAAGATGTCTTTAAGCAGAAAAACACACAAAAAACAAGGCTATAAATTGATTGGTTGATGAAATGTTTTGATCAGATACTTTCAGGAAAATAACCCTGTGTTTCATTACTCACAGTTGTTTTATACAATATGGTATGGAGTACATATTATAAAAAAGAGTTCCATTAAGCCAAAAAGGGACTCATTCCCAGAGCTCACCTGAGTGTGGCTCACACATAATGTGCAGTGTGCCAGTATAACTCTCGAAGCACACACAGGTGTGGTACAACGCACACAGGGTATCAGGTGCGATACACAGGCATCAGGCACAAGGTGCAAAGCCTGGGCCTGAAGGACAACATGCAGGCTCAATGCTTGCCACCCAGCTGATCAGGAGCACCTTGACAACCACATCGAGTCCCTAGCAACCTGAGGACTATATTTGCCAGCACCTGAGACTGAAAACTCACAGCTTCTTCTGCCAAGGAATCTTGCCATTTTGCCATTCTGATCACCAATAATGAGGCTAAATGCTGACCTGGTCAGTTGTACTGGTAGTCATTGGGCAAGTCCTCATTGGTTTTGGTTGGGTACTAGTTAAGATCAACCTGAAAACCTGGACCAGACTCACAACTGACTTGGTCATAGCCAGCTGAGGTTGGTGGTAAAATGTTGTATAAAGTTTGAATGAAGTGTTAATGAATAAAGAACCTGTCTTGGTCATAATTGCAATAAACATTCTTGAAATGACTAAGATTGTATTTTGGTTGTTTTCCAATATCTAAATCTGCTTAGAATAAACACAGTTACTGTGACTAATGAGAAGAATAAGTATATAATGACCGTTGGGTATTTCATTGATGAGTAATAGCATATTTGAGAGTATAACATAAAAATTTCAACTAAAAATAACAATTAAAAAATATAACAAATTGAGTAATGAACTTAAAACTGTTTTGGTGGTACCAAGTTCTTTGTTTTTTTTTTTCTTTCAGAATTTAAGTTGCTTGGGGATAGATAATGTCAGATTCTATTCTACAATCCCAGCTTTAGAATGGTGTCTGGCACACATAAAAAAACCCAAGAAATGGTTATTATTGTTGCATTTTATTAGAGGTTTTGCTTGCTTTTACCTTATTTTAAATAATTATTTCAGAATTGCTATTTTAAATAATGTTTTTTAAAACTCACACCAGAAAAAGGAAGCAAAAATGACTATGGGGTCAACTTTATAAGAGCAATGGGGAAAACATAATGTGAAATGCAGAACAATTTAACACACATACCTTTTATAAATTAAAGCAGAGTAAAAATGAATAGACAATGTATGTTTTACATGTGGCTGAAAGGGACCAAATGTAGTACACAAATAAGAAAATTACAACCTCAGTGAATGCAGCTACTATACAAAAGGAAATGCAAATAGGTGAAATTAAAAATTTCAACTTTTCTACTTTATTTATAACCAGAAAACTAAAATGAAAAATTGTAAGTTCAATATAATTATATGTAGTGGTACTGGAGAATTGAACACAGGGAATTCTACCTCTGAGCTACACCCCCAGCCTGAGGCTAGTCTTAAACCTGCAATCCTCCTATCTCAGCCTCCCAAGTATTGGGATTACAAGCATGTGCCACCACACCCAGTTCTTAATTTTTATTTTGAAACAGGATCTTACTAAATTGCCTTGCCAAGGCTGTCCTTGAACCTGCAATCCTCCTATCTCTGCCTCCAAAGTACTGGGATTATAGGTGTATGTCACTATGCCTGCCTAGTCATGTTTTGAAGGTTTATCAAATAAACAAAACTATGTGTTCTTAAATAAGATTAAGCAGCACTAGCAAAAAGGACAGAGTAAAATGAGCATACTCATCTGTTACTTACTGCAAATCAGATGGAGATTGAGCTGAGAAACTTTTATAGGAATTTATGCCTCACACAAAGGAGGACTGCTCAGAGATATTCATATAAGCATTATTTATAGAAGTTGAAACTTGCCTTCTATTCTAGTGAAGGGGAATGACTATGAGAATCACACTATATTACATATTTCATAGAAAAGTGTACATCCATTAACAATATTTAAGGGTGTTTAATAACATGGGACATGTTAGAATTTGCACTCTCTAGAATGCTCATGCTTTGGTATAGAAATCAATATTATGGAAAAAGGTTTCCATTATGAAATAATTGTGAGAAACTCCGATCAACTGTGTCGCACACACACAGTACACACATACATACACACAAAAAGGTTCTTTTTTGGAAGGTTACTCAAAGCTCCTGGTGATGGTTAGTTTGGATTGTCACCTTGAACAGTTCATGAAACACTTAAGATTATGTGACTTTGGGTGTGTTGATGAGATGATTGTCTTAGGAAATGGCGGATTAAAGGGGAAGTCCTGCCCTGAATGCAGGCAGCATGGTTCTGGTAGCACAGGGTCTGGATAAAAGAAGGAGAAAGCTGCACGAATGCATGCATGGTTCTTCCTGAGGAAAGCATGTATGCTTTTGTCTGGAATATTGGCCTTCAGCTCTTTGAACTGGATCTTCACCATTGTTTCTCTGGAGAGTTTCCTGGCCTTTCCATCTGGGACTGGGACTGGGACTGAATTAGTAATGGTTCCTATTCTGAGACTTCAGCTCATGGGCTACTTGACCAGCTGCTGGTTCCTCTGGCTTTCCACGGGCGATAGGCAACTTTGTACTACACTGCTTTGGATTGTAAGGTGATTTGATAAATCCCCTTTTAACCTTTTTTGTGTCCTGTGAGTTTTGTTACTCTAGTGAACCTGACCAATACACTTATATGACGTGCATTTTTTTCTTAATAAAAATCATTGACATAAATATCAATAAACATTCTGAGAGCAAATGAGATGGTTATAAAAAGAAAAACTAGAAGTCATAATAATTATCAGTTAGGCACTTTTTTTAAAGTTTGCTTTTATCACAGTTTTATTTACTTTTTATAATAAACTATTTAAGAGTGAGAATTATTAAATTAGATGCCACAGATTTAAATCTCTGCCCAGATCTTCTGTGTGCCTTTAGCACGTTGTCTTTCTAAAACTCTTTCCTTATTTCTAAATTGAGAACTGTAATTCACATCTTATTTTTTATTGTGCTCTAAAAAATAAGTGAAGAAACTGGGTGTGGTGGTGCACGCTGCTTGTAGTGCCACTACTTGGGAGGCTGAGACAGGAAGATGATAGGTTCGCAGCCAGCCTCAGCTACTTAGTGAGGACTTCTGCAACTTAGGGAGACCCTGTTTCAAAAGTAAAGAATAAAAAATAGGACTGGGGGTGGGGGTGTAGCTCAGAGGTAGAATGTCCCTGAGTTCAATCCCCAGTACTGCATAAATAAATAAATTAAATTAAAAAATAATAAAAAATAAAAGAAGACTAAAATTTTCAGTAGGTAATAAATAAACCTTCAGTGTTAGCATTTGGTATTAATATCTCCAATTATCAATAAAATAGAGAACTGGAAATTGTAAGGGATTTGGCCAATAAATAAAGCCAAGATTCAAACTTCTACTTTCTGATTTCAAATGAATTGTTAATCCCATTATACATAATTCCTTAGAGAATTTTTAGAGTTGAGATGATACAGAAAAAGAAAATAAGACTCTGACCCAGCATTTTGAAATGGCACTGATTATTTTCTACAACGTTTATTTCAGGTGTCTCTTTCTATCCAAACTAAAGCATACTTTTCCTAAATAACTTTATGATGTGATACTCCCCCTGTTTAGCTTTACCTTCAGCACTTGTTTTGTTCACTATAATTACCAGAGGATGCTTTTCAGCTCATGGAATTAACCAAATGTAGCTCTTTGCTCTCTTTTAAGTGTGCTTTTCTTAGGATATAAACATTTCTTTAAATGTTCTTTTTAAGAGAAGAAAACTGATCCTCATATCCGCTTCTGCATTTAATATATTGTGCTATCAGATAGAATGGAGCCTTTGGAAAACCGCACTGTGTAGTTGTGAGAAAATGAGAATGAAAAAGGCAAAAAGTGTAATATTATTTTGAAGATAGTTTTTAGATCAAGGATCCCCAATTCACAAACCATTCGTTTAAAATATATGTAGATGTAAGCCAGGCATGGTGGTGCACACCTGTCAGTAATCCTAATACTTGGGAGACTGAGACAGAAGGATTGCAGATTTGAGGCCAGCCTCTGCAATTTAGTGTGATCCTATTTCACAATTAAAAAATAAAATCAGATAAGGTAAAATGAAAAGGGCTGTAGATGTACCTTGGAGGTAGAATATCCTTGAGTTCAATCCCCACTACCACACAATATATACATATATGTGTGTGTGTGTATTATATATACACATATATATTATATATATCATATATACATATACATAGGTATAGTATCGGACACAGAACAGTTATAAACAAATAAAACAAGTTGTTTTGTTCAATTACAGTGAAGTTCACTGTATTTAAAAATTTAGTACCAGCTACCATATCCCTTATACAGATTGTCCCTTTTTTAAAAGCTTAATATTTTAATAGAAAGAAATCACACATGTTAACAAATTTCTTGGAGATGTGAAAGGACATATTAGATGGCACAAGATGGCCATCAAAACACCAGAAAGTTTCAATAAAGAAAAATCACATCGCCGGGCGTGGTGGCGCACGCTTGTAATCCCAGCATTCGGGAGGCTGAGACAGGAGGATCCGGGTTCGCGGCCAGGCTCAGCTACCTAGTGAGGCACTCCGCAACTTAGTGAGACTCGATTTCAAAATAAAGAATAAAAAATAGGGCTGGGGGTATAGCTCGGAGGTAGAATGCCCCTGAGTTCAATCCCCAGTACCGCAAAAAAAAAAAAAAAGAAAAATCACATCGATTTGGGGGGTCTTAAGTGACTTCTTATTCTTGAGAAATCGTGTTATATTTTGATACTACAAAATGCTTCTTGAGAGTATATGTTGTTTCAGGCACTGTTCTAGGAGCTTTGCATGTACTGACATGTAATTCCAATAACAACTTGAAAGGCAAGCAGTGTGATATCAATTTCTTTAATAAGCATTGTTACTGCTTCTCCAATAGAAATTTTAAAAATGTGTATATGAATAAGAATATGAGTTATGGGATGTCAGAAGAGGTTTTTTTGTCAATGCTATATTATCAAAAATTGAAAGTGAAGTGGTGGGATTGCGCTGGTATTGGAAAATTGCTCAGGTATTGATTTTCAAAATGTAAAAATGGCAGAATCTGGATGGTGCACAGGCACTCAGGCAGGGAGGGTGGCAGTTGTTAACACTGCAGAGCTCCCCTCTCCCTCTGCCCTTTGTCCTAATATTAACCCACAGTAAAATGTAAAGGCAATTAAAGCCTTTAGCCTTAGGAACACCATAGAGACAATTAAAGCCTTAGCTCTACAAATATATAGAGACAACTAAAATCCCCAAGATCACAGTGACTCTGCCTGGTGCATTTTAGAGCCATAAAGATAGCAAGAGCCTTAAGCATTTCTCTTCTCTTAGAAATTATATACAGATGCACTGGCCACACTTAGTGTCTCTCTACCTCTTCTTATTTGTGACCCAGCCTTGGTAAACTCTGTATGCTGCTTCGTAGCCCCCCTAGTTGATGAGCAACCAATACACCCAATATAATAGAGGTAAAAGCAAGGTAGATTATTGATCCCCACACTTAGTTAGTGCACTGGTCAGAGACAAGGAGGCACCACCTGGCTAAGAAATACATTACTAGCCATTTGCCTTGGTAAAGTGATAAGAACATGCCAATGTAAAATCTGTATTTCAGGGCCAGGGTCTAGGAGGGGGGCAGAGTTCCATTTCCAGGCCCTCCAGCGTGTCTAGCATGTCTGTCAGGTACACTGTTTTTTTTGTTTGTTTGTTTGTTTTTCTCTTTACTTTCTATTTCCTACTGACTTTCTAATACAGTTTTGTTAAAGCTGCAACTGAGTTGTTTATTAGTTCTTTAAGTCAACTTCCCTATTCAACAATTGAGGAAAAGAGCCCTCAACATCATTACAACTGCAACAAGATGAAGTTTAAAGAGTAATTTCGGATTATACAATAGGGATTGGTGACCAACAGAATAAAGTACATATGTGATTGGAGGAGCATGGAAAGGTGCTAGAAACATTTTAACAATTACTACAATGATTAAACCTAGGATTTAGGAGCACTAATCTAGGAACACAGCATAAAACTGATTGGAAGGACTGGGCAAATAGACAGCTTTTGCTACTGAGATTGGGAATGAGCCAAAAGGTTCTAGAATTTGGACGGTTCTAGGGAGAAAAGAAAGTCATCTTGGAAATGGAATGTACAGGGTCCTGAACTTGACTAGATGTACCATGTCCTTGCATGTGTTAGAAAGAAATGAATAGGGATGGTAGGGATAGGAACAGTTAGATAATATCCTGTATGATTATCTGAGCCATGGCTAGATGAGCATTCTTCCAGTTTGATTTTGTTGTATTTTATCATACTATTTTAAAATGTATTTTTTAAAATGAATAATATTTTCAAATATTTATTTATTTTGTATATATATATATATATTATTATTATTCGTGCATTGTAAGCAAACATCTTTGTTAGGTACAAATTGATAACGACATATGTGCCCACATTTCTCATTTGACCCCTTCCTCTAATTCCCACCCCGCTCCCTCGCCCTCCCTCCCTCTCAAGTTCAATTTAGTGAGTAACCTTGATGTACATTAGGGTGTCCCCGCTCCCCTGTCCATCCCTTTCAGTTAAATCAACTTCTTTGTTTATCGAGGTCTCTCCTTTTCCATCTGAAGACACTCTTATGCCCCATCTTCTCTCTAGCATCTGCATATTAGGGAGAACATATGCTTCCTTACTCTTTGTGACTGGCTAATCTCACTTAACATAATGATTTCCAGTTGCATACATTTCCCTGCAAATAACATGATTTTGTTCTTCTTTATGGCTGAGTAAAATTCCATTGTGTACATATCCCATAGTTTTGTAATCCATTCATCTATCGATGGACATCTTGGCTGCTTCCATAGTTTGGCTATTGTGAATTGTGCAGCTATAAACATAGATACACATGCGTTGGCAAAATACATGTGATATAAATTTTGCCATCTTAACCACTTGTAAATGTATGGTCAGTGGTGGTAAAGGCATTCATAATGTTGTGTGACCATTACCACCCCCCATCTCCCTCACATTTTTCATCTTGCAAAAGTGAAATTCTGTATCCATTAAACAACAATGCCACATTCCTCTCATTTCCAGCCCCCAACCAACATTCTGCTCTCTGTCACTGTGATTTTGACTACTGTCAATATCTCTTGTAAATGTAGTCTTAGAGTATTTGTCTTTCTGTGACTTGCTTATCTTGCTTAGTATAATGTCTCCAGCATCATCCATTTTGTAGCATATGTTATAATTTCCTTCCTTTCAAGATTGAATAATATTCCATTACTTGAATATACTAGATTTGCAGAGCCATTCATGTTTTCCTGGGCACTTCAGTTGCTTCTACATTTTTTCTATTGTGAATAATGCTACCATGAACATGGTTGCACAAATATCTCTCTGGGACCCTGCTTGCAGTTTTTTGGTTATACACTCTGGAGTGGAATTGTTGCATCATATGGTAATTCTATTTTTAAAAAGGAGCTTTCCACAGTGGTTATACCGTTTTACATTCCCATCAACAGTCTACAAAGGCTCCAGTTTCTCTACATCTTTACCAAAATGTGTTTTTAAATGTTTTCGTTGTTTTGATTGTATTCAGTATACATTAAAACTCTATGTAAATTTTAGGATGAACTTTATTTTTCTGAAAAAAATAATCATTGAAATCTTAATATGTATGGCAGTAAATCTGGAGACACTTTGAGTTCTATTGACATCTCAACAATATTATGTATTCCAATCCACAAACATGGGATTTATTTATATATATTTATGTTTTCTTTAATTTGTTTCAGCAATGTTTTATAGTTTTCTTCAGATAACTCTTTCACCTCCTTGGATAAATTGATTCCTAAGTATAGGATTCTTTTTGAAGCTATTGAAAATGGAGTTGCTTTCATAGTTCTCGGTTTAGATATTTCATTGTTAGCTTATAGAAATGCAACTGATTATTGTGGGTTGAGTTTGTATCTTGATACTACCTGATTTAATTTATTGGTTCTGATAATTTTTTTTAAAAAATTTTGCTGTGTGTGTATGTGTGATCTTTATCTCTATACTAGGTCATATCACCTTTGAACAGAAATAATTTTTCTTCTTCCTTTTCAATTTGGATGATTTTTTTTTTTGCCTAATTATCAGGCACCCCAGGCTGAACCCTCAGCAATAAGGCCCCAATAAAGACGCTGCCTGAATGTTGCTGGTTCGAACCTCTCTTTATTATATCTCTCTCTCTGGGATCAAGGGCACTACACAAGCAGTAACAAACACAGTACAGAAGTCGTCTTTCCAAACAGTGCCTTTCCAACAAACTTCCAATAACCCTTCTCTCTAGCAACCCGTCTTCCACTAGCAACCCACAATCTTTCTTCCCAGGACTTCCCCAGCAACCCAGCCAACCTCTTCCCAACCGCTTCTTCTTCCCAACCACTTCCTCCCAGAACTTCTCCCAGCAACCCAGCCCAGCAACTTCCCAACAACTCTTTCCCCAGTAACAAATCTCTCCAGCAGCCGCCCTCACTGGGCGAGAGGTGGAGGCTCTTAAAGCCGCGCAGAGCCTAAGCCACGAGGCGTCTCATACAGCTCTCACCTGGGCCGGCCACGAGTCGGGGGTGCTGGTGCATGTGCTCTGGCGTGGGGCAGCCCCAAAATGTTATCCACCTGCAGCCGCTTCTGGCACTCTGCCAGGCGCCATCTAGAGGCGAGGTCTAGCCGGTCGAACTAGGCCCCCGACACCTAATTGCTCTAACAAGCCATTATAAAGCATTTCTTGATCATTCCTTATGTACAAGATATCATACCGGATGATTCAAAGAAAATAAAGGTGAATAGCATGTAACCTTAATCATAAAGTAAGTTTATGCTTGGAAACTCACTTGAATGGAAATGAAAGCAGAGTTTTGCCTATTTTTCTAATTGCTATATTCCTTGCATTTAGAATAGTGTTCAGGATATAATAAGAGCTTGATAAATATATTAATAAATAGGTTAATTAGGAAAGCTACTTTTGAAATTAAACAGTGAGTGAAAAAGAAATCCCAGGATGTGGTAACGGAAATAAATGAGGAAATAGCCAGCACCTTGATTCATATATCACAGGATAAGGAGACAGTTTTAAAATCCTGTCCTTTCCTATGGCTGCTTACAAAACATCCAACCTGGATCTGAGAGCAGGATACAGGTACAATGGAAGGGACACTTTTTAACAATAATCATTACAAGCTTCACAAATTGAATTACCTTCACGAACTCAGGGATGTTTTACAATAGCTTATTCAAACAAAAATTTGTTGCTGTCTTACCAAAAATGTTGCCTTCTTGTATGAATATAAAAGATAAAGTAGTATAAAAATTGTCTTGTCTTCATAGAACCTACAGTCTAACTAGAAAGTTCAAAGTGTGTGAATTCTACTGTGATTTATAAAAGGAAAGTAATAGATGGGGTTTTATGATGTAGAGGAAAGTGGAGCCCACTTAAACAGAAGCCTCCCTGGTATTCAGCAAGGTCTGGTGGATATGCAGAAGCTGTCAAGTAAAAGTAGGAAGCATTCAAGTTGAGTGGAAGAGCATGGGCAAGGGTATCAGATGGGTGTGGCTTTCTCTCTTTTAGGCATGGTATCCAACCCATATTCCTGGAGCATCAACAGTCAGGCTGGGAATGGCATGAGGCACAGTTAGAAGCACAGGTAAATCCAGACATCATGTCGTCACAGGCAAGGGTAAGGATTTTTGAAATTGAAAGGGCCTCAGAAATCACTGAGTTCAAGCTGCATGCACAGAGTACACAACTTGAGACTGTCACTGATGAATAACAAATGTCATAACATAGAAGCCATGCTCCTACTGTGGTCTATTTGAAAACGAAAATGCTGTGTGCATGTATGCCATTGTCAACATGATTTACATTATGATGTGAGACCATAATGCACCAATAAAAGCACATAAAAAAGAAAAAAATTGTATTTTGTGTTGACAGAAAACATGTTATGCTACTGACAAATTAAAACTTAGTGCTACTAAGTCAGGTAGTGGATTTATAGGAGCAAATGATGAAAGTGTTATTAAAAGCCCGGGTCTCAGTTGTGCATTGTCTCATGAACCACAAATAACCATGCTATCAGGACGTAATGAAGCTCATGTGACTGAGATTGTCACTGCCATCCTGCCATCCTCCACAATGTCTGAGAGAGAGTGCAGATTTCACTTCAGTGGAAATAATGCTCTTTCTCATTCTGGAGAAAAAAAAAAGTTTGATTTTTTTTCTCTCAAATATATTACTTCAATTTCAAAGAACAACTTACTGAGTTGCTTAAAAGCCATGATCTAGATAAGCCTGTGGATTATGAATTAGAGAAAGTTATAAATGTTAAAGTGATGTTTATTTCAGAGTTACAGTAAGGTAGCCATTATATGATCAATTTACAAGTATAAATAAAGACATTAATTAGTAATTAAATTTCTACTGCTGCAGTGGCATTTTATTTCACAGTGTAAAGTTTTCTTCCAGTGTTTGGGCCAAAAACAGATAGCAATTGTCCAACTAAATTGATCTAGAGGAACAATTAAGGAAAGAACAAGCAAAGCAATCTTTGAGTGTGATTTTGGCTCACAAAAACTATCTGAATTCTTAAAGTTAAAGGCTGAATCATCTAATATAACTGCAAATGAAATCATGTACCAAAGAACCAAAGAAAGGACATTTGAAGATGATGTGGGGAGGAAAGACACCTAAATAGTTGCTTCCAAGTATTTTTGATGTTTTTTTTTTCTTTGTGTGTGTGTGTGTGTGTGTGTGTGTGTGTGTGTGTGTGGTGTTACTGAAGAGAGAACCCAGAGACATTCTACCTCTAAGCTACACTTCCCCAGGCCTTTTAAAAATTTGAAACAGGGTCTCACTAGGTTCCTGAGAATCTCAATAAATTTATGAGACTGGTTTTGAACTTATGATTCTCCTGTCAGTCTCCCAAGTCCTGGAATTGCAGGCATGCACCACCACACCCAGCTAAATTGTATTGATGTTAACAACAACAAAAGATTATTTTACATTGTGGCTCAGTATATATGCCCAATATCTATCTATCTATCTATCTCTATCTATCTATAATTTAATATAGCATAATGTAATGTATACAATTACATATATAAGTGTGTATGCTTACTAAGTGTGATGTCTTCTATTGTTTTCTTAACTGCCATATATGTATATATTCCATTCCCTTAAAAAATAAAAACAAAAAGCTTGGCTTATATATTATTCCATACTTTTTTTTTTGGTAGGTACTGGGGTTTTAATCTAGGGGCACTCTACCTCTGAGCTACTCTCCCAGTCCTTTTTTACGTTTTGGTTTAAACAGGGTCTTGCTAGGTTCCTGAGTGTCTCGCTAGGTTGCTGAAGCTGTCCTCCAACCTGCCATTCTCCTGTCTCAGCCTCCCAAGTACTAGTATTATAAGCGTGCACCACCCTGCCTGGCTTCCCTTTCTTTAAAAAAAGGAAATGCTTGTCTTAATCAATTAAATTGATCTCAGGCTCTAACCAATGGGCTTATAACCATGATGTAACTATGTCATAGTATTTCAGAAAGGCATAAGATTGAACAAAGGGATGGAATGGACAAAAGAGTAACTGTGTAATGAAAGAAATTTTGTGCACTTTCTCCAAGGACCTTATGGTGAATTCATGGAGTGCTTCTTCTCTGAAGATTTGAGAGCCCACAGATAAGGAGGGAGCTAGACAGTCAAAAAAAGCGGCTAGGCCAGTTACTTGCCAGGGAAATCTTAGCTAAGACAGAAATGAGTACAGAAAATAGAGAGTCTTGTTTGGAGTAGACAAGCAATGAATACTTGTTTCATGAAGAACTAAAGGAATTCTTGGTGCCTTCTAAGATATTCGACCTGAGGCAGAGTCCTAGGAAATATCGGGTACAACCAGCAGGAAGCATATTTATTCCAAGGAAAGGAAATTGAGTATCAGGCAGCAGCTGTGGACGATATGTATGGGTTTCCTAACTGCAGTTCCCTAGGAATTTTTAACATCTAAATTTAGTCTACCTACTTAAAGCTTGATATATTATTATACAGTAATTTCTTCTAATTAAGCCACTTTATATAATTTTGTCACAAGACTGCTTGTTGAGTGAAGTGCTGGAAAAGTAGATTACTTTCCATCTAACAATATTTCATCAAACTAGTTAAAATGAATTATCTGAGATATTCATGAAAGTTTCCATGAACTTTTGTTCTATACTGGGCCTCACTTGGGGATGTTTTTACGACTTCTAGCTTGCTTTGCTATAAATCCTATCCCTGCACCCCTTGCCGGCACTGAGTGATCTTGGAGCTGAGTGCTTTGTGGCCTATTTCAGGGGTAAGGATAATCAGCTGATATGGTGATTAGAGGCCTGATGTAGTGGAAAGAATGTAAATTCCCCTGAGGTATGTTTGATCTTGAGGATATCCTTGGACAATGAGTCAATAAATATAGAGAGGATGCCACCTACCATCTGGTAGTTAACTCTACAGTTTAGGAGAACAGATAGTACAGGAGTCCTCTGAGCACTTAATATCTCCTAAAGCAGGGGTCAGCAAACTTACCTAAAAGGGGATGAGAAATAAGTATTTTTGCTTAGTGACCCACATAGTTTCTATTTTTACTTCTCAACTTTGTTGTAGAAAGAAGCCATTGATAAACAAGTAGGTATGACTGTGCCTCAATAAAACTTTACTTAGTAAAACATATACTAGACTGGGTTAGTCTGTGGAATTTTGTTGGCTGAATCCTGCCTTAGAGAAATACCTGACCTAAAATATTTATGCATTATACATTTTTTTTTTTTTTTTGGTGAGGGCTTTGCTTAGATATTAAATATCCCAATTAGCCCCAAGTCTGACAAAAGTTGCAGAGGAGCAAAGCAAGCTCAGTTATAAGACAGCTCATATCATACATATCATAGTGAGATTCCATGTGCTGAAAACATACATGCACGTCACTTGTCACTTTTTGCATATTTTCTTTCCACTCTTTTTATTTTTATTTATTTGTTTGTTTGTTTGTTTGTTTATTTATTGCGGTACTAGGGATTGAACTCAGGGGTATTCTACCTCCTAGCTATACCCCCAGCCCTACTTTTTTATTCTTTATTTTGAAACAGGGTCTCACTAAGTTGCAGAGTGCCTCCCTAGGTAGCTGAGGCTGGCTGTGAACCCGGATCCTCCAGTCTCAGCCTCCCAAATGCTGGGATTACAAGCGTGCGCCACCACGCCCAGTTTCTTTCCACTCTTAACTACTTGAACATCGTAAGCAGCTGAGTCTGAGCAACAGAGCCCAGAAAACCATTTTGATCCTGCCTTAGAGAATATTACTTACATTGTTTCCCTCTTTGACACAATTCCATTTCTCCCCTTAGCCAAAGAGAGGAGACCCATAGTCATTAGATCCTCCAGTGGATTCCCTACATTTCAGTGTTCTGGAGTCTTTTTATAACTTATTGTGACTTAATGTAAATACACAAAGGACAAAACTGTAGACCACATAGGTGAAGTGAAGCTGAGCAAACAGATCTTAGTGGGTACAACCCAAAATGGCTCCTGCCTGCTGAGCCGTCCTTCTTTCCATGGTGCCATATCTTCCTCCTGGAAGCTTCAATAAATCTCCCCTGAAAAATCCATACTCACAAATCTGCTACAATCCAATCTGCAAAAATGTTGAGCATGCTTTCACTCTCAGCTTTGGAGTGTGCAATGCATTCTGTCCAGTACCATAGCAGAGAAAATATCTTCATCCCAAGCCAGATTTCCCTTTCTCAAATATTCAAGGAATTTGTTCTCTAGAGCCTCCTGTGGTTTCCACTTCAGCCATAGCCCAGATTCTAATAGTTTGGTAAGAGCTTCCTCTCCATCATAACTTTCATAGAACAGAAACACACATTAGAAGAAGCATAACTGTAATGCCAATATTTAGGAGGCTGAGACAAAAGGATTATGGATTTAAGGCAAGCCTCAGAAATTTATTGAGACCCTGAGCAATGTAGCGAGACCTTGTTTCAAAATAAAAAATAAAGTAGAATGTTCCTGGGTTCAATCCACGGTACTGGGAATTGAACTCAGAGGAATTCTACCTCTGAGCTATACCCCCAGCCCTATTTTTATTCTTAATTTTGAAACCAGGTCTCACTAAGTTGTGGAGTGCCTCACTAGGTAGCTGAGGCTGGCCGTGAACCCAGATCCTCTGGTCTCAAGCGTGCACCACCAAGCCCGGCTAAAAAAAAAAAAACTTTTAAGAGATTATGGAGAAGATTCCAGGGACAAATGTGGTAGAATTATTTGTAATTTCTAGGCTTTCCTGAATATTTCAGTTGGATCTCTTCACTGGAGCAGATCCCGGGTGCATCATATTTATGACTGTGCATCATATAAGAGGAGAAGGCTGGAGAGCAGACTCTGGAGTCACGTTGCTTGGTTTAGTTTGTTGCTGAACGTCTCCATTTTCTCATCTGTAGAATGATATGATCTGGGTGGTTGTAAGCATTACAGATAAAGTACTTGGAACAGTACCTGGTGTGCCATTAGCATTCAATAAATATGCACAAATTTCCAGGTATAGAAAAGAATAGAAGTAAATGAACAAAAAGAAGGGGGTACAGAAAGGACACATTTTCCTCATGTGAGATTATGCTAGTTTTTCTCTGTGGATTCATTAAAATGAGATAGTTAGCAGCTATCACTTCCTGTCTACCTCCTGCTTAGATTGTTCCTCTTTCTCCACTGTACAAAGAAGAATTTTTGATTTTTATGATGTCAAAAATAAAATCAGAGCAACTTATAAAATGTTTTAAGTTTCTTGTGCATACAAAGAACAGTTGGAAGGAGATGTCAAGCCTATAGTGGTAAAAAGCCCTGCTCACAGCAGTTACAGCATCATTTGTAAAGAAGAAAGAGGGAATGTTTTGACCTTTTTTGTGATTGGCTGCTACACGCCACAGATTAACTTTTTTTTTTTTTTAAAGAACGAGCATTGCTGTTTAGGCTGATCTGTGTATAGCTGACTGGCTTCGTTTCACTGAATAATGCTGACAAAGATGTAAAACTTATATTTTATGTTTCAGTTATACTTGATGTGCTTCTTTTGCATCTCACTCTGCTCCCCCTCCCTCCTGTACATTGTTTGTGAGATTGGTAATAATGTCTTCATATATGGACATAGCATTATTTGAACTATTTCCTTCCTCAATCCTCCTGTATCCTCTCCCCACTCCCTCTCCCAATCCTTTTCCAGTATTCTATTGGTCTTTCTCCTTATTTTACTAGTTCTTTATGTTTCCTATTTTCTTTCTAGCTTCCACATATGAGAGGAAACATACCAAGCTTGGTTTTCTGATAGTGGCTGATCTTCTTTAGCATAATATTTTCTATTTCCACCAATTTTCCTGCAAATGACATAATTTTGTTCTTTAAGGCGGAGTAAAATTCTATTGTATGTGTACCACATATAACAGAAATTGCATACCACATTTTCTTTATCCATTCATCTGTTGGTGGACAGTCACCTACTTTGGTTCCATAATTTGACTGTTATAAACTGTACTGCTACAGACATGGATATGCATGTATCACTCTAGTATTCTGACTTTAATTCTTTTTGGAAAGACAGTGAGGAGTGACACAGCTGGGTCTTATGCTGGTTTAATTATCAGTCTTTTGAGGAACCTTCATATTGATCTCCATGGTGGTAGTACTAACTTACAATCCCACCAACCGTTTATTAGAGCTTCTATTTTTGTATATCCTTATAAACATTTATTATTATTTGTATTTTCAATTTTCATGATTGCCATTCTTACCCAAGTTACATGGAATTTCAGTGTAGTTTGTTAGATATCTCTCTAATCATTAATGATGTTGAACCTTATTTTGTGTATTTACATGGTATTTGTATTTCTTCTTTTGAGTCATGTCTATTCAGTTCAATTATCCATTTTTACTGGGTTATTTGTTTTTTTGGTGTACAGTTTTTTGAGGTCTTTATATATTGTAGATATTAGTCCTCCACCAGAAGAGTAGCTGGCAGAGATTTTGCCAAGGATCTCTCTTTTCAAAGCTCTCTCTTCAGTGTATTTCCTTTTCTATGCAGAAGCTTTTAAATTTGATGCTATTTTGGTTGCTAATTTTTTAAATTTCCTGGGCTTTAAGAGTCTTATTGAGGGAGTCTCTACCAGTTCCTATATTTTAGAGAGCTGGTCCTATATTTTCTTTAATAATGAGTTCTACATCACTCGAGGGGAGCAGTGGTTGGTGCACTGATTTGACAGCTTCAGTATTTGAATTGTGGCTCTGTTAATTGCTTCCTACATGATGAAGCAGAAAGTGACTTTCTACTCTAGTGTTCTAAAGTACAACCCGAGCTTTAGAAAATACATGTTGAAGTTTTTATATACTGTGCCAAACCCAGTAAAAGGCTCTAGCATTTGATTAGTAATTGGGGATCTTATGACTCTTTTACTATGTTTCTATGCTCTAGTGATTTCTGTTTTTCAAGTTTCACTTGAAGAAATGAATAGTAAGTTAGAAAACTATGATCTGAAACCTCTGGACACACCTCTGCCAAGAACCACCTCTAAGATGCCAGGCAATTCACTTTCCTTTTCTGTACATTTTACTTTCTCTTTGAAAAAAATGAAGGTGATATGGTGAGGCAAGATCAAGAGAGAGAAACCTGACAGTTTTACAGCCCTGTCATTCACAGGAATGCACTGTGGGGAGAATGTGGCCACATAATACTAGGAATGGGGAAGGCACTGGGGTCATCAGGAGCAGAGGGAGCATGGGCAGCTGTGGGCAAGTGTCTTTACTGTTGTTTTTGCAGGAAAGAAAGGGTGAGGCAGGCTAAACATTCTCAGGATTGCCTAATTTGCATAATTTCAGCAGGCTCTGGGAATAAGGGCTGTCCTGGGTTGTTTGGTACCCGGCCTGGGGCAATTAGTGAGGTGTTCAGTAGCCTGCAGTGTGAGCACACAGATAAGGAAAAGAGTTGGGATGTGAACCAAATCAACTGCTCAAAAAGGGGAAGCAGTTGGCTTCTAGCCAGAGCTTCAAAACTGGGTCAAGACAGCACACGCACACCTACAAAAACTATATTACAGATAGTGAATTAGACAAACCTAGTATCCTTTACACGCTTATCCTCTGATTTGAGAAGCAGTGAGTTCCTTGCTTGGCAATGATTGGGCCAGAATATATTGGCTACACATGTGCCAGCTGGGATGCCAAGGAATGCTTCTTTTGGATGGATGGGCCAGGATCACCAGTGCTGCCACTTGTAGGCTTGTCCACAGGAAACACCAAGGATCCTTTCATGAGGGTCTGACCTGCAGACAATAATCATTTTTCAGCTCACAATAAGGGCAAGTTTCTCATCACTTTCTGGACCCTGTGGACCAGGTTTCCAGGTAGACTTGCAGTTGACTTTCTAAGAATAGAATCTGGCTTCAAATGCTCAAAGGAATATATACACTGATTAGAAACTAATTGATATGTCAACCACTCCTGAAACTGCATTTGCCTTCAGGGTGAAGGTATCAAGTAGCACAGAGTGTATAGTGTCACGAAATAGCATCCTGTCTCACAAAACAAAACCTACCTGATCCCATTCAAAGGTTTTTGGAATGCAATTAAGAGAAAATTGAATTCAGCCTTGGGTGAAAGTGCAAAGTTTAAAAGACAGCAGTAGCTCAGATGTTTGTCCAATTTATATGGAGTTTCAGTATTTTGCTAGCATAATATCTACAATTTCTTAGTCTAAGAAATTTGAAATATGTAACCTTGACATTTTACTTTTTCAATTGATGAAGTAACCTTGTCATGAAATTGAAAAATGGTATGAAAACAGAATAAAGGCAGATCTCATTTGGAAGTTTCTAATTGAAATACACCTGGGCCACAAACTACAAGCTATGGTCAAGATCACATCACACTCTAATCCCCCTTTGTATTATTTTTTTGCATAGTATATTCTGTTGTCTGGTGAATATATATGGTTATCTATTTAAAGATTGGTTGACTTAAACTAGAAGTAAAGCAGGAAATTTTTTTTTTTTTCTGTTTGGTTCACTGTAGTACCATTACTGACTACATTTAAAAAACATTTGTTTCATGTTTACATGTAAAGTATCTTATTTATACATTTTGGCATCTAACAATACTCATAAAAACTTTATTTTCAATAATAAACCTTTAGTGTTATTGTACCTTTATTAACACATGATTTTGCTGTGAAAGTGGTTATACAATTGATGAGCCCAAAGCAGAAGTCTGGTGAACTTCTTCTATGAGGCTCACCCAAGGCTCCTGAGACTCTCCAGCCAAAGCTACTCAAATTGATGTCAATGGACAGGCATTATCTTTGCTGAGACTTTCTATTTGGTCGTTCATTCACTTTATTTTCAGAAAATGGACATATTCAGCTAATATATTTTTCAACTTTTTAGTTCAGAAAAAAATAGGTTTTCTAGGGGAATTATGATGAATTTCTGAAGCAATAAGATGTACAATGTGTGTGATGGTAGAGACCTATATTAACTGCTCCCAGGGCAAATACACAAAGCTCAACCTAATGATGAACATAACATGCTTGATGAGTTAGGAACATAGCTATGAGCAAACAATTATACAATTATATTATCTATCCAGAAATAAAGGTGATGATGGGGGGCACTGAGATATATGCCTATTGTTCTAGTTGTACCCTGGAGCTTAAACTTTTTGAGCAGACCTTCATAAAAGCTTTTCTTTATTCATTTCTTTTTTCTCCTATGTAGAAGATCCTAACTTCCAGGGAAATAAAGCAGGACATATTTCTGAAAATAAATTTTCAAATTGAAGAGTAGGGTACTTCTTGCCTTTTTTATTTTCTTGGAAATTATCTTATTTTCTATTGTTACTAGTGCCTTTCGAACTTATAGATCTCTTTATCTAGATTTCATGAGAAGACAATTACTGATCAGTTATTGTTCCAGACCCTGTGCCAATTGTTGAAGATGTTATAATAAAATGGTTTAATCCATATTGTAATTTTTTAAATATTATTATACCATGTCCAGAAATGGGTTAAGTATTTTTAAAATTCAGATTTGATGAGTCTATAATATACCAATGAAAATATATTTAAAAAAATCAACGTTTAGTGTCATGTCTCTGGATGAAGAGACTTATTCATAGAAATAATGAAGTAAGATCATTCTCCGAGATTGCTAAACTAGGTAAATATTTATGGATTAAAGGGAAATAATTTATAAGAGATGCAGTGGAGAATGTGATGAAGAACAAGTAGGTAATGAGTAAAACTTTTGTTCAGCAACATGGAGAATCCTGATGAAGATAAAGGGAAAATAGATGAAGTCAACACTACTCTACTTTGTGCCTTTCTCCAGTATGTGTCTGCAATTAGACAGATTTCTTTTCCAGAGGACTTATGGAAGACACGGAATTGTGCTTTCCTCATCTCTCAGAGAACTGGAGCCAGTGGAAAAACTTGAGATGTCTTGAGCAAGGATAAGAGATGATGTTGAAAAATTATGAATTCAAGAAGATACAGTTCTGCTAAGTTCTAGAAGATGTGGACATTAAGGAAAATTTTAGGGCAAATGAGAATCTGTCTATTATAGATCTGGCATATTCTAATGCAGAGTCTTATAGAGAAAGTCATAGGGGACATAAATTAAGAAGAGATGAGGATAGTTGGAATAAAAGGAGAGTTTCAAAAATGGTAACAACCAGAACTTATTGATATAAACAGTGTTCAGGGTAAAAAGTGGAAATACCATGTATGATACAGACAGGCTGAAAATAAGCATAATGTTGGTAATGGTGAGAAATTTGTCAGAGAGATACGTTTGTTAAGCAGGAAATCTCCAACTAATGATGTCAAAAACACACAATGATGATATCACAACCTTCTTTTTCTGATTTAGAGGAAAGATCTCTTTAAAAAAAAAAAAGATAAATGAAAACAAACAACCTTGCCATTTTGGATACGTCTTAACTGATGGAGGACCTGCATGATTCCAGGTCAGGATCAATACAAATTCTCTTACAGGGGCCAACGCAATAATGAAAACATAAATTACAGCTTGGGTAAAGGAAGTCCCTACATTCAGATCATGAGCCCCCTAACTCTCAGAGCTTGCTAGGGCATCAAGTACCTCTCTTAATATTTAACTTATCCCCTCCACTCCAGAATAGGTGGGTTGGTAGTTTCTATTCTTCTTAAGCAACTATCAATTAACAGCAGGAGACTAGTTAACAAAATGATATGTAGTAAAAAGGAGTTCTATGTATCATCATCATAATAAAGCTTAGTATGCAGAACATCAAGGCTGAATTTTCAGCTTCCATAATCTGTCTTCTGTCTCTTCTACATAGCTATACAGACTTTAGGGGACAATGAAGAATAAAAAAGTAGAGCCTGGTTCTGGTCACTCTGGATTCCAGAGACATCAACCAATTTAATATGTGTGTGTGTGTGTGTGTGTGTGTGTGTGTGTGTGTGTGTGTTTATACAGTGCATAGTCTCTGTGCACCTGACTTTGCCTTCCACTTCACGGTTGTTAAAAAAAAAATAGTGAAATCCAATATTTGTTGAATTCCTAAAACAAGGGAAGTCTGGGAGTGACTGCTGCCTCTATAAGCCAATAGATTGGCCTTCTGATATTGGAATTGAAGAATTTCTCAGGGTGTAGAAACTTCATTTATTATTGAAGGATAAGTGGAGTCTGGGCATGGAGCAACATTTGGTGGGGGACAGTTATTATATTCTTAAATGCATATATCAAAGTGTGCAAAAGAGATAGAATGGAAAGAAGGATTCTTCTCTCCCTGTCTCCTTACCCGCCTAATTTCTTAACCTATCCTATATCATGTTTCAATTTTCATTTTATTTAATCTCATTTCATATCACTTATCATTTTACTTCATTTATTTGTGTGTGCTCTCAGAGATATTTAGTTGCACATTCAAGATAGAGCATATATTTATACATACACCATTAATAGCAATATACACATTTATAAATGGTAATACAATCTGTGATTCTTTTGTATCTAACATATTTTTAGATTATTCCTGAATTAGGAATAGATTTCTGCCTCATTCTTTCATAATGAGTCAGAATGAATCCTAATTTATTTTTTCTGTTATCAATTGATAACATTAGAATGTTTCCAGTCTTAGGATTACATACAATTCTTCAATGAACATTCTTGGATATACATCATTTTCTTCACATGTGAATATATTTGTGAGATAAATTGCTGGAAGTAGGTTTTATGGAATAAATGCTATACACATTTATGATTTTTTTCTCAAACTCTCCGCCAATGAAGCTATAAAAGTTTAAATTTATACAAGCAATGTATAAGAGTATCTGTGAGCCTACATCTTCATCAACAAAGGGTTTTATCAAATGTTTAATCTTTTCCAGTTTGATAGATTCAACATGTATCTTGTAGTTTCAATATTTTTAGTATATTTTCCTTTATAAGGATCTTTAAATTTACATGATTTTCTTTATTTATTTACTGAATTCAGTGAACAACAACAATAAAAAAAATTCCTCAAGAGCAAAACATACTTTCCTCAAATTATTATAATTAAAAATATGCATATTTAGGCACTTGCAACATTAAGAAGTACTTTTTAGGCCAATTTAATAGATTACTAAATTTGAGTATTCAATAAATTCTAGTGAAACACTTTTTAAAAATGAATTATACCCAGTTTTTTGACTCTACATTTCCAATTTTTATGTATTAAAAGCAGGTATTCACTTTAGAACTAAGAAAAAAAAGGAAATATTAAGAAGTATCATCCATTCCTTAGAATGACATTAAAGGCTTGAATTTATTACCCCACTAGCAGCCACTGCATAAAGTTGTGAAATGATTTTTGTACTGAAAAAAAAAAAAAAGTAGTTGCCAGAATATCAGACCACCATTCCTATTTTGCAATGAACTGACTTCACAGATATGATCAAACCATCTAAATTTTCTGGCTCCTGGTTTGTCTATAAATATAGGAAGTTTGATATTGATGGTTGAAAACTCTGAAGATGGCCAGCTTCACAGAAAGTATTGTTATGATTCCAGGTGTTGTAATACTAAAATCATTAAATGACTCAGTGGTAGCCATACACATTAGAAAGAGAATCAGTAATCCATTCATCTGTTGATGGACATCTTGGCTGCTTCCATAGTTTGGCTGTTGTGGAAAACATTATGTTAAGTGAGATTAGCCAGTCACAAAGAGTAAAGAAGCATATGTTCTCCCTAATATGCAGATGCTAAGGAGAAGATGGGGCATAAGAGGGTCTCCAGATGGAAAAGGAGAGACCCTCAATAAGCAAAGAAGTTGATTTAACTGAAGGGGATGGACGGGGCGGGGGGGACACCCTAATGTATATCAAGGTTACTCACTAAACTGAACTTGAGAGGGAGGGAGGGCGAGGGAGTGGAGTGGGAATTTGGGGAAGGGTGGGCACATATGTCATTATCAATTTGTACCTAACAAAGATGTATGCTTACAATGCATGAATAATAAAAAAAGAATAATAATAAAAAAGAAAGAGAATCAGTGTCTTACATATATTCCAAACTCAATTTTCACACATTTAAATAAGTTTAAATGTGGGGGAAGGGGTTAAATGAGAAATATATGTATATATGCCTTTATTAGCTTGTACCTAACAAAGATGTATGATTACAATGCACCAATTAATAAAAATTAAAAATTAAAAAAATAAATAAGTTTAAATGTGTACTTGCCACTGTGAATCCTATACTTCTGCAGTATCATAATAAGTAATCTGAAAAAGTTTTATGCCTTGGTAGGAAATAAGATGAATTCAGGTACAGAATTTACCAGTTGGTTAGACCTAAATGTCAATCGTTAGAATAAGAAAAGGTTTGATACTGTTTAACAGTGTATGTTCACAAAATTGGCTAGATTAGGATTTACTCAGTATGTGTAATTCTGTGGCTCTGAAGTGTGGGAAATTTTACACCCAGGGAATATTTGGCAATGTTTGGATACTTTTTTGGTTATTTCAATGGGGGAAATAGGGAAGGGTCTTATTGGCTGGGGATACTTCTATGCTTCCTACAATGCACAGGAAGTTTCTACAACAAATAATTATATGACCCCAAATGTCAATAGTACTAGAGGCTAGTTTTAAGATTACTATTAAAGAGATTGATTTAATTATATCAACTTTAAACATAAACTTGTAGAATTTGGGTCCAGTGACTTTTTGTTCCATAAACTGATACCTGTATATATACATTAAGACTAACAACACATGCCATTCCTTTCTTTGTTTAGTTAATGGACTGAGATTTATTATATGTGATGTAATGTTATATTCTTAGTATCCAAATAATTAAACATTTCCCCAACCTCAATTTGGTAAACTGTGTCAGAGCTAGGATTGAAACCCAAATCTGACACATAATTTCCCATTACTCTGGTGATGTATAATCTAGTATAGGAAATTTATCTTGGTTTTTTTTTTTCCCCAGCTACTCCCTTGCCATCTTCAACTAGCCCTTCTCCAGGTCTTGTTCCTTTCAGATGGTGGTCTGGTTTATTTGTTGCTCTACATATGTTCTAGAGAAAGAGAAATGTAATCATTAATTCAATGGACCAGTAACCAATCTGAGGGCACATTTTAGCTAAAGTGATGAAATATAGTTTTTCTTTTATTCTACTAACATAATAAGATAATAAAATAATCCAACAAATACCTAGTAATGGCAGCCACTTGGTTAGAAAACCATGTGTATGTATATAATTGACTGAATCAATTGCGTGTTTGGCTTCATGAGGAAACAGAGCCAAAGCAGTAATAGAATTCAGTCATTTAACTTATAAATATGTATATCCTAATCTGTTTTATTAGCATTACTTCAAATGCATCTGGTTGCTTTAGAAGTAGCATATAAGAATCAAAGAGAGTTTAAGTGCAAGGATGGCATGCTATACTTACCAAAGTGTAAAATCATTACAAAAGAATAATTAAAAATGACCATTTTTATATGAAGGTTAAGAAGAGGAATATCTCCGTGCATCAAGTCACCAATAGATGGCACAAGCAAATTTCACATGATGTTGATGTATCATGTCCTCCAGTCCTACAGAGAGAGACAGAGAGCAGAGAAGACAGTTTGCTTTATGAGTTTAAAAACAGTAGGCAGTTGAGGAACACTTTTGTCCCCCCAGTTTTTTTTTTTTTTTGGAGTTATGTGTAACATATATTATCCAAAACTAAAATAATAGATGTCTATGTTAAACAGGTGTCCTGTAGCTTGTAATTTGGCCACATGTATGTTTGTAAGACTTCTAAACCATTGTTGGTAAGTTTTGTTCCCCTTCAGCACATGACACGGAGACTATGATTGATATTAATAGTCTCAGATGCACCATCTGCAAAAAAGTCACATTTTTAAAAGCTCTGGATTTCTCTGTGGCTACATCCATTACATTACCATAGAAAACATTTAAAAAAGGGCTATTCAAAAGATGCCCATGACCTCTGGGGAGATTCATGCCGATGTATCAGGATCTCAGTGGGAAATCTGCAATACTCTGATGCTTGGATATAGCTAAGATTTTTCTACAGTCTTATCACTGCATTTCCTTACTTTTATAAAGATAAATGTTCAATGGGCTAAAGAAATTTAAGACATATTTTAACATACAAATGCCTTTATCATATCTGTATGTTTTGTTAAATAACATTGGGTTCCAGAAAAATACCTCTCAAATAGACAGCAAAGATGTGTCTCAAGGAGATAAAAACTTAAATATTGAAAGCAGTGAAACAAAGGAGGGAAAGCATATTAAAGTTAGAAAACTAAGCCGGGTGTGGTGGCGCACGCTTGTAATCCCAGCATTTGGGAGGCTGAGACCGGAGGATCCGGGTTCTTGGCTAGTCTCAGTTACCTAGTGAGACCCTCCACAACTTAGTGAGACCCTGTTTCAAAATAAAGAATAAAAAATAGAGCTGGGGGTGTAGCTCAGAGGTAGAATGCCCTTGAGTTCAATCCCCAGTACTGAAAAAAAAAAAAAAAAAAGAAAGAAAACTAGTTACTTATTTAGCTGAAAAAAGTTCCTAGGTCATAAAAATTTTGAGTGGGCTATCATGATGTTTTATATGGAGTTGAATAAAACCTACAGATGGTATTACTGTCAGAAGACTGGCAAACTGCGAAAGAAAATTCAAATTCATATGAAATGTCTATTCCAGGAGGAAAAATTGCTATCTCACTTATGAAACAAAATTATCAGCATAAGTAACCTTTCAGGAGTTAGCTGACTGATCTCCTAAGGCTTGCTACTTGTCAGAGGATCAGAGTAAGACAGAGCTACTGGAAAATTGAATATTAAACTATACTAGTGGCCAGGTCAGGCATAAAGAGTGTTAATATATGTCATAAAGCCCATGCATAACAACTACTCCTTCCAATATGGACCCTTTGCTAATAAATTGAAAGAATAATAACTGAGTTGACTGCAAAATGGGGTGGATTGACGTCCTCACAGCAGACAGTCTTATCTACTTACTCAGATCATCATTTGCAGGTAAACATTTTGTATCAAGCACATATGCTAGAAATATTCTTATATTTTATACCCATTCTTTTTATCTAACCTTGTCTCCAATTATCCAATCTTCTTAACACAAAAGTTTTTGGTCATCCACCAAAATATTACCTAACAACCAGTGACTCACAGTAATAACTATTGGAGTTTCTGCTTATCATGAATATTTCCTATCTCCAGGATCTTCTAGGATCACATGAATGGGACAATGTTTTCAAAGAAATCTACTTTCTTCAAGTATCAGTGTGTATTGCTGAGCAATCTGTAAAATTGGCTCATGGGTTTTCTTCTCAATCATTTGGTCATAAGGAATCTCATGAAATCAAGGTAAGATTAGTAGTGGATGTTTTGGCACAACAGTCAAAGGAGAAAACTTGCTCATGCTACTTGTGAATTTGGCACTTGCTTGTACTCAGTCTCATATACACTATCACAATTGCATAGCTCAATCAGATGGTAACAAGATCACAAAAGGAAGCTCAGGTTCATGGTTCTCTCTGATAAGTTAGGCATTGTGTTTCTCAGAAGCAAGGCACAAGCTGCCTATCAAGAGAATATTTACTTTCAAATTTTAAGAACATCTGCTATAAATTTCCTACCAAGATTTGCAAGAGTCATTTTTCAGCACCACAATCTGGCATATATATTTCAAGAACCTTGCATCTGTGGTCTAGTCATACCAGTCATAGCAGAGTCTTCTTTTGTTCAGGACCCCATTTGAAACTGATAGCCATTAGGTCATCCAATAAATGGGTTGCAATCGCACATCCAAATGTGTTATTTGTTATCATGAAAATCCAAAGGATTTCACCAAGTATTATGGCTCCTATTTTGAGTTAGAATTTGCAAAATAAATGTTTTCTGGAAGTTTTATCTACAATGTTAAGTAAACCATCTCACATTCTCTCAGTCTGTCTTTTATTCCTAACTCTTCTCTGGAACCAGCTAAGCAAGTACCCCATTGCTTCCATTGCAGTGCACAGATACCTCCTGCCCCTGGACCCTTATGATGCATGAGAAACCAGCCAAAATCCTTTCACCATTTATCCATGTGCAATAGAAATCACAGGGGAGTTAACGCCCCCTAGGAAGTATGTATATAATGGGCTGGGCAGACATAGTTGTATGTTCAAGCAGACAATTTCAAGGTATATGTTACAGTTTTACAAAAAGTTCAACTGTAGTATGTATATATTTCTTACTTCCTAACCTCAATCAACTCTGGCGATGTGGCATGGTACCTTATGGAAACCTACCCAGATTTAATGCATTCACAATTTAGAATTACAAACTTTGAGTAATGAGGGATGGAGCTGATGAATAAATTGTTTTCTTGCCATTTTGTATAGAGTTCTAAGGCGCATTATCTACAACTCAAAGGGCAGCATTGGCATACCAATAAATTGATTCTCCTTTTCCTAGTTTTCTTTTCCCAGTCCTTCACTACTGTTTCCTGGGATCACTTCCTAGATAATCTACATGTATGCATCAGACTCTAGTGATACGAGCTAAGAAAATGGGATATCTGAATATGTTTTGAACTCCAAGGCTGTCAGATTTACTTAAGCAGAAGTGACATTTCTCTCCTGCTTTCTGACATAAGCATTGCCAAGCCATCTCAAGAGCCCATTTCCACTTCACCATGTCCTCTGAGCATGATGTCATCACTAAAGCAGACCAGGATGTTGTTGTGGAAATCATGAGACGATTAAGGTTCTGTGGTCCAGTTATGATGAGCTGACAGAACTCTGCTATAGGATGCTACATATGTGCAGCTGGCCCTGTCAGATGAAAGCAAATAACTTCTGGGGTTGTCTGATAATTGGGATAGAAGTAGGGGAAAATAAACACACACCAGGTAGCTGGAGCCATGGTGATTTGCTCCAGGAAAGAGTTTCCATCTGGAACAGCAGCTGTGACCGAATTCACCACCTGATTAAGCTTATGCTAATCAGATATTTCTAAGAGTCCTCTGTCTGCCTAGCCCAATCAGGTTAAGTGGTGATATTAGAGTCATCATACTTGCTTCATTCAGCCTTTGGTGGCTATTCCTCTAGAGAGGTTTTTTTTTTCCTTTCTTATGGTTAGCATGTTGGTAGAGAGGGGGAGCTTAGGAGGCTATTCTTAGCTAGCTCTATCAAAATAGCCCTAACTCCCCCGGTGAATGCAGTTCCTAAATTTATCTGGTTATCTACATTTTCCAAAAGTGGAGTTTTCACACAAGCTCCCACTGGGTACCAAATGAAATGGAATTTGATCAATCTCCATTCTGTACCTAAAGTAGGAAAGTGTGCTCCCTAAATACCCATTCAACCCTGCTTCAGCCTTTCTTTCTTCTGTTGTGTGTTGGGGAAACTGAACTCAATTATTAACGATTCTGCAGCTGTGACTTTGCGACACTGTTCTGGCTAACTAGAACTCAGAATCACCTGCAAAGAACTTTACTTTCTTAATAAACCTGGCAGTATTGTAAAGAGAATATTTGCTTTTTTAAATACTTTTGTTAGTGTAGTATAGTCACACTTCATAATGCACTTCATAGTGATAATGATATACATGCACACAGCACTTGATGGCTTCCCCAGCTCCCTCCCCACTCCCCCCTTCCCCATTACAATGTCATATTGAGACCGACATTGATATTCTCACATAGGCACATAATGCCAGTGGAAGTGTAAAGACAGTATTTTGTCTTTTGTCCTACCTTTTTCTTCCTGTTAAATACCTATGCAGTGTCTAGAAATACAGCACACTAGTTCTCCTCCTTCTAAATTTCTCATTACATAAAAAGTATGCTGTGCTGGACACTGTGGTGCAGGCCTGTAATCCAAATATTTGGGAAGCTGAGACAGGAGGATCACAGGTTTAAGACCAGCCTCAACAACTAACCAAGACTGTGTTCCAAAAGAAAAAAATAAAAAAGATCTGGGGGTATGTAAAAGGTTCTTGAGTTCAATCCCCAGGACCAAAAAACAAACAAACAAAAAAACAACAGTTGTCTCACATCATTTCATCAGTTTGATTGTTTTTTTGCAAGTCATATCAGTTCCTACTAAGAACAGTAATTATAGATTCCGTCATTCTATAATAGAATTTATTTCTGTTTTTCCATTTTTTACAGCTACCCCACTATAAGAATAGAAGTTAACACTGAAAAGGCTAGGAGAAAAATTTACCAGATAGGCTGTAATATTGTTAGTCTTTTCTCAACTTTACCTTTTGCTTATTATATTCAGGGATTCTACATCTTGAACTGACTCGAATCGGTGGTAAGGCAAGGGGCTGTGACTCTCGTTATGGTATGAGTGTTGGATCTTTGTCATAAGACTTAGAATGTATTTGCTTATGGAAAATATACAAGACTTTGGGAGATATGCATGTATTTGAGCCTATAGAGTTCATGGTCAGTAGTAATTTCAATAATCCTATAGGTGGTAATGTTCTGATTATTGCTCTGTTCCTTCTGTATATTACAGTAACCATGCTTAATGCTGTTTGCCAATTAAGTAACACAACTCTGCCTCTGCAGGTCAAGGGTTCCTTTATTCTCTTTGAAATTGAGAAGAATATTTTAATATCAACATCTTCTAAATATGTATGTATTTCTCCTAACAAAAATTAGCCACTGTAATATTTTTCAAAGAATTTTTTCTTTTTTTAATGTGCTTTTATTGGTGCATTATGGTCTCACATCATAATGTATATCGTGTTGACATAGACATAAATGCACACAGCCCTTGCCCTTTCATCTCCAATATATTTCTCAGTAACATGGTAAAATATTAACTTCTTGATTACTATTGGTACCAATTTCAGTATGAATCAATATTCTTACTTACAAAACCATAGTAAGTTTTATATAACAAATGCATACAGTTTTTATTTCTCCATCAATCGTTGCATTATTTTATCTCTGGTATAAAAATTAATTTCTTGCATTTCAAACTTATTTAGTCTTTTCCACTATGAAGTGTCTATAAACTTCATAGTATATAAACAGTAAAACAATAAAAAAATTAAAATTACGGGTTGAGTATCCCCTCTCCAAACTTGGGACTAGAAATGGTTTGGATTTCAGATTTTGATATATTTGCATGTGTATAGTCAGAGATCTTGGGAATGGGACCCAATAAACATAAAATTCATTTATGTTTCATATACATTTGATACATCAAGTATAAAAGTAGTTTTGTACCATGTTTTTAGTATGCCTGTATTTTGACTGCAACTTGTCACATGAAGTCAGGTGCAGAATTTTCCACTAGGGCCGGGCGTGGTGGCGCATGCTTGTAATCCCAGCATTCGGGAGGCTGAGACCGGAGGATCCGGGTTCGCGACCAGCCTCAGCTACCTAGTGAGGCACTCCGCAACTTAGTGAGACTCGGTTTCAAAATAAAGAATAAAAAATAGGGCTGGGGGTATAGCTCGGAGGTAGAATCCCCTGAGTTCCATCCCCAGTACCG
>PVLC010012143.1:0-45134 GCA_004027655.1 Graphiurus murinus | reverse complement strand
ACAAGCATGCACCACCACGCCGGGCTTCTTTTTTATTTTTTTGAAACAATTTAACTAGGTTGCTGAGAGTCTAGCTAAGTTGCTGAAGCTGGTTTCAAACCTGTGATCCTCCTGTCTCAGCCTCCTAAGTACTGGGATGACAGGCATGTGCCACCACACCCAGCTGGTAGAATAATTATTAATAGGCATCAGTTATGTGTTCTTTTCAGATACCAGACTGGTAAGCATTTTACAGTCAGAAACCAACCCATATGATACCATGTAAAATGGTGGTCCACTTTATAGATGAGGTAACTGAGTCATGCAAGGTGGGATAGAATCTAGAACCCTGGCAGGATTGGCTGAGGCAGTCCTTTCACTTTTATAGGAGAGTAGGAGCCAGGGTGGGCATGGCTGTGTTTGTGGTTTGGAAGGCTAGCGTACTATTAAAGAATACGGGCTTGGGAAAACACAGCAGATTTCAGTTTAGAGCCCTGCTATGTTCACTTTGTAAATTTCTGAAAGTGCCAACTTCTTTCAACTTGTTAAACTCTTCTTTTAAATGACAAGTGGGATCATAGGATGATAATGTGGTTAGGTGACTCAAATAAACTATGAGTGCCAGAACACTGGAGGTTTCAATAAGTAGTAAAAGGAGACAGGTCTTCTGAATGGTAGCAAGCAAGGACTGACAACAGTGAGGGAAGGGCCGCGGAGGCCAGAGGTCCAGAAATGCCACTGGAAAGCACAACTGTTGACAGATGTGAGCCACAAAAGGTTTTTTGTTTTTTTTTTTAAAGACAATGGCATCTGATTTATGTAGTTGAAAAATAAACTTATTAACAGTGTATGTAGGATCATTGACAACAGGCACAACATTTAAAAGCAGCTGTAAGAATATGAACTTTGCAATCAGAACTAAGTTTGAATTAGTTTTATTTCCAGGCTCATAAGATCCATTTGACAGTAAATACGATGTGACTGCTTAATCTCTGTTAGCACTTCTACTCACTGTGAAATTTGATATTGAAGGATAAAATCTTGGCTTCCTGTGGGGTACAAGATGCTCTGTGTTAGCTGGTTGGTGCGTATTAGGCATTGACACTGCAGTGGTCTAGCTGAGAGGTCAGCCACCGTCTGAGCTTGGCTTCCATTGATCCTACACTTCCAAGGGAATGTGACAGACTCTGTGTACCCTGCCACCTCCTGTACTATTGAGTGTGTCTAACTGCCTCCTGTGCTATTGAATAACTTTTCTTTTGGCACATTGTTACCTATTAGTCTTGAGTTATGAGCCTGTTATTTGGCAGTAATGAGTATTAGAAGGAAGAATAATTGGCAGATTCTCTGGAAGTAATCTGATATTTACATTTTTGATCAAATGGCTATCGAATGAGGGCAGAACAGGTGTTTCCCTTGGGATATAACGTTAGATTCTATTTTACATGTCACAAGGCATTTGTTCTAATGAAACATGACTCCCAGTAGAGAGCAAGTATGCATCCATCTCTGAAAACTAGGAACATTTTTCTTAGGAGTATGAGGGATAGAAGGTAGTTTCTGGGCTATTTTAAATGTTCAGAGGGGAACAAAAGTGTATAGTTTTTCTGTTCTCCTAATTTGCAAGGACACATTAAGTGCTAGGTGACTCCCTTGTGGAGATTTTTTTGGTCTGTTGTTTGCTCAGCATTCTGCCTGTAAATGGTGTTATATAGTGACTAGAACCTGGGCTTTGGAGCCTCATAACTTTATCACCTCATTACTGCATGACATTGTCAAAGTTAACCTTTTCTAGCCTTAGCTTCCTTACCTATAAAAAAACAAAGATGTTGACAGAAAATAAAAATTATATACAGTGCCATATAGGACCTTCCATTTTCATTCAGTAATTATATACAGTAGTGTCCCTGTTTAATGTCTCAGTGTGACTTTCCATGGCTTCATTTACCCATGGTCCAGAAACATTATACTGAAAATTCACAAAATAAAATTCATGTTTTAAATTGCATGGCACTCTGAATAGCACGATGAAATCCTATTGTCCCTCACCATCCTGCCCAGGATGTCTGTCATCCCTTCTTTGTCTAGCATATCCATACTGTATACACTCACTACCCACCCATCAGCCACTCAGCAGCCATTTCAGGTATCAGATTGAGCCTCGCGATACTGTAGTGCTTGTCCAAGTAACCCTTATTTTACTTTTTAATGGCCCCAAAGCGGAAGAGTAGTGATGCTGACAATTTGGATATACCAAAGGGTATTTCCTTGAACAGAAAAGGAGAAAGTATAAGATAATTTTTTTTGCAATATTTTGAGATCACATTCACATAACTTTACTAAAAGTTATATTCTATAGTATTGTTAAGCCATTACTGTGCATAATTTATAAATTAAACCTTGAGTGTGTAGGTGTAGGAAAAAACAGGATTTCTGTAGCTTTAGGCATTCCCTGCGGGGAGTGGGGGGTCGGGGTCTTAGAATGTATCTCCCATGGATTAGGGAAATACTGTATGTTCCAAGCTAGAAGATTGCTAGAAATCTTTTGCTTTTTCCTTTTTGGGCCAGAATAGCATGTCTTAGAATACAGTAATTTTTATTAACATGAAAAGTTGAAAATATAGCACCATTACACATGTGACATTATTATAAACAATTGGGTATGAGTATACTGTAGCTCACTTTGTAAAAAAAAAAAAAAAGAAAGAAAAAGTCTATGATTTTAAATACTCTAAAAGTGGCATGCCTTTTAGGTAAATTTATTTAGAAAGGCAAGCCATTTAGAGACTAGCTTGGAAATGGAATTGGAAGGTGAAAGTGATTGTCATCCTCATTTTCACTTAGTAGGTATGATCACAAAGAAGCAGAAAAGCATGTTCTCAGTGCTCATTCACTGACTCCAAAGGCAATTACAGGCTGTATCTCAATGGAAGAAACTGAAGTACATTGAAAAATAGTTCTCTGTAGAGAAATTATGTATTTTAAATTTCATTCAATACAATCAACATTATATTATTTACATGTAATGAATAATAGTATATAATGACTCACTCAAATAAGTTCCTCAAAATAAATTTTATGTAAATGAGATAAGTGAATTAAGAGTTCACAGATGTATCCTTTGTTTTCTTTTCTCCTCGATTCTTCTCAGATGGACAGTGGTTATAACACGCAGACTTGTGGAAGCAACATTATGGATACGATTGGGGCAGAAAGTTACTGCAAAGAAAGTGATGCTCAAACCTTGGAAGCTGAGATTAAATCCCAAGTTTTTAATGCAAAGGTATGTAGAAAATACAGAAAGCTGAAGATGGGTCTAGAAGTATTTACTTTTTCCAATCTATTTTTCCTCCATCCTCTTTAAAGTTTTGTTAAGTATCATCTGTTTATTAAAGCTCCACACTGTCTTGTTCATTCAACTGTTACAAGGTGGTTTTTAAATCCAGACACTTTAGTTTTTGAATTCTTCCCACCATGGAGACTAAGAGTTTGTAGGAGAGGAAGAACTAGTTGTACTTTGGAATGGCAAGTGAAATCAGATCCTTAAAATTAAAGGAAAATAGAAGAGACGAGATATTTGCCTATAATGTTGATTTTGCTGTCTCTGAAGTATTTCAGAGACATTTCAAAGCTGTTTTAAACAAAAAGAATTTGATTATTAAAGAGGGAAATAGTATACTTGAGAGAGTATGTACAGCTATAAAACATCTAAAGGGCTGTTTTCTAAATACTTAATAGCTGTGGTGGTGCACACTTGTAATCCCAGTACTTGGGAGGCTGAGAGGAGAATCGCAAGTTCATGGCCAGCCTCAGGAACTCAGTGAGACCGTTTCAAAATAAAAGAATATAATAGGGCTAGAAGTGTAACTTGAAGGTAAAATAGCCCCTAGGTTCCATTCCCAGTACCACAAAAAAATAAATAAATTAAATAAATAAAATTTAAAAATACCCAATAGCCTTTAAAGATTTTGATTACTCTGGGTAAAAAGACACATAGGTATTTTAGATGCAATAAATTATTTGTACAAAGGTGGTATACTTTAATTTAGACATTTATTGAATCTTCTGGATATGACAAGTATATTCATACTTGAAACCTATAGGCACTAGGCAGGACAAATCTTTGTGTTTATTACCAGACACTATAAACATCAGCAAATGTGTAAACAACTCCAAATGAAGTTTAATAGGAAGGCCACCTTATATTTCTTCTTTATTTTGCCATTTTATTATAGCGTCAGAACAAGTCTTTTCTAAGATTAACTTGAACCAAGATGACTATGAATAAGTCCATCTAATTGTAGGAGGTAGGATTGCAGTTACCATCTAAATATAAGTACGCACTTAGATACAAGAGGAATTCTTTTTGATAATGACTTGTTAAAAAATTATCTTTACTGTCCCTTTCAACTAATTATCTGCATTCAGTTTTTTAAAACATTTCATGTAATAGTTGCATCTTTGATTCTACTTAAGCTGAAAACAATGTTTTCTTTTTTTACAGCAAGATCACACAGCACAGAGGTGTTGGATAAAAACAGCAAGTCCATCTGAGTATGGCAGTCCTTTGGATACCTCTGTCAGAACCAAAGACTATTGCTGAAAGCTCCTTGCGTATTTATGCATAGGCTCAATAATGCAATGGTGATTGGGAAAAAAATGCTTCAAGTAACAGGCTTAGCATTTTTTCTTTTCCTTAATGTGAAAAATCAAGGGCTTAATTTAGTGACATAGGAACAAAAGAAAGTTCCTACAACTTCAAGTTGCTGAATTACAAGTTTATTTTTGCTCAATAAATATTTTTGTACTTACCTTGAGTGATGTGTTTAACAATAAAAAATTGACAGCTGATGAATTACTCATGTCCTACAGGGTTAATGAATTACTTAAGCCTTATTGGCAGCACTGAATTTAGCAGTTGTCCTGAGATCATGATAAAATCTGCCCAAACTGAAGGCACATAGTGCCTTCAGTTATGCACTATTTTTGCATAAAAACTTATGAACCTACAAATGAATTTCAATTCCAAACTGTAAAGAGATTTTTATTAGATATTAAAAGAAGTTAATTTTCCTAAGATTACAGTTCTTGAACTATTCATTTCTATGGGGAAAAATTCTCAGATCTACAACTGCACTAGAAAGGTAGTACTAGCAGCAGCAGCATATGTATTGCTCTCTGTGAAGCAAATGAGGGATGCCAGAATGAAATACACCAACCTTCCTAGGGCTAGGATATCCTTTTCTGTGTAACCTCGGCCAGGGAGAGAAACAGAACATGGGAGAACCAGAGAAACACTAGAACTGGGGACAGTGGAGCTCCTGTGGCTTAGAACTATGAAGTAACAGTTGAGAAGATACGTAAGTTAAATATAGCTATTTCGAAAAAAAACATGCATATTGGGAGTAGAGAGCATGTGTTTGGAAATACTATCTTTGGAGAATATGTATTTGTATTTACTAATCACCTTTGAAAAATTGTCTCATTCAAAAGAGTAATTCATAAGTAGCAGCACTGGGAAATAAATAACATATATTATAATTGTGTTTTCTTTCTTACTCTGCATTACATTCCATAACACAAAAGCTTATTGCTAACCTATTAAAAAAAAAAAGTTTCTTGTGTCCTGGTTCATCTTCTTCACCAACACACTATGATTGGCCATTAACCATTAGGTCCATGATTAAAGATACTGCACATTGAGAAGAATGTTTAATCACACTAGGTTTAGAATCAATATAAATTTACTAAAGACAACTGCTATACATGAGAGCCCCAGGTCCAAACAGTAAGAATCTCCCTGCCTACTCTTTTTTTTTTTTGATAATACAAGCCAAGAAATAAAGAAGCAAGCAATGAGCCGGGCGTGGTGGCGCACGCTTGTAATCCCAGCATTCGGGAGGCTGAGACTGGAGGATCCGGGTTCGCGGCCAGCCTCAGCTACCTAGTGAGGCACTCCGCAACTTAGTGAGACCCGGTTTCAAAATAAAGAATAAAAAATAGGGCTGGGGGTGTAGCTCGGAGGTAGAACGCCCCCGAGTTCAATCCCCAGTACCGCAAAAAAAAAAAAAAAAAAAAAAAGAACCAAGCAATGATTAGAACCTAGATTCAAATCCCTCTTCTGATTTGATTGAGGCTACAAACCTAAATTTTTCCATCTGTTAAATGAGGATGATAGTCCTGCCTCACAGAGCTATTTGTGTTGTGAGGAAAATACAGTCACGCTTCAATATTAGCATACTGGTTCCACACATGGCCTTCACACATCTGAAAATCCAGACGCTGTTGTCCCTCAGAGAAAATGGCATAGTCTTTGCATATAACTTATATTCTTCTACTTCAAATTATCTTTAGATTACTTCTAATGCCCAATACAATGTAAATGCTATGTAAACAGTTGTTACAATGTTCAGGGAATAATGACAAGAAAAAAGTTTCTACTTGTTCAGTACAAATGCCATTTGTTTTTCCCAAATATTTTCAATCTGCAGATGAGACCAGATACAGAAGGCTAGCCTTAGTCCATGTAACTAAGCATAAGAACCGGCAATAAAGAGGCCTTAAGGGGAAATGTGGTTTCTGATCTGATCATCTTTACTCAATTGAGACTAATGCCTGAATTAGGCCTTCTTTATAATCAGATATAAGAAAACTTGTAAAGGTAACAAACATGTTAGGCTAGTTGTACCCTTTACTGAGAAGTCCTTTTGGTACTACTGGTAAAGTGTGGTGTGTAGGCAATTTTTTTTTTTTTTTTTTGCGGTACTGGGGATTGAACTCAGGAGCATTCTACCTCCGAGCTATACCCCCAGCCCTATTTTTTATTCTTTATTTTGAAACCGGGTCTCACTAAGTTGCGGAGTGCCTCACTAGGTAGCTGAGGCTGGCCGCGAACCCGGATCCTCCGGTCTCAGCCTCTGTAGGCAATTTTTAAATGGTTGGTGGACAGCAATCAAATGAGTGATACTTCATGACATATAGAAATTATATGAAACTTATACTTGTGCCCATAAATAAGGTTTTGTTGGAACACAGCCATACCATTTGTTACATATTGTCCACACCTGCTAATGTACCTAGCCAAGTTCTAGAGTTACAGCTACAGCGAATGAGTCTACAGTGGTCTGGCCTTCTCAGAAAAGGTTTGCTGGCACTGCTCTCACTGACCTGTCCACCAAAGACTTTAAGGCTGTTTTCCTGCAATTGAAACAAGTTCTACCTCAATGAATAGATGGTTTCTTCAGTAATGGGAAACTGGAAAAATCACTGAGCAATTACTGAGTGCCTACATGATTACAAATTGTAATTATACCCACTTAATCTACCTGCTGATTTCTTTGCCAGTCTTTTTTCACTGAAATGCAAACTACTTAAGTGCTTTAGGAACTGAATAAAGTAAAATGTTTTAAGGCAATCCTCCAAAATATTCTTGGAAACACCAACTTAATAATCTGGTCAGTAAGGGAAGTATTTAATCTGGCACACCAAATAATATGACTTACTTTAATACTTCCCTTTTAATATATCCTTAATATAATCCCCCCGTCCAATATAATCTGATACAACTACAATTGAAAAGCCATTTTCTTTTTTATTTTATAAGTAAGCAGATGGAGACATTTGAAGTCCCACATCCATTCTTTCTCCAAGTTCCAGTGCTTTATTTTGGGGAGACATTGGAGCTGAAGGTCAGGGATGAGTACAGTTATTACCTGGTAACAAAAGATTACTTTCCCAGTCAGGTCAAAATACCTGTTTCTTGTCTTCCTACAATTCCCAAACATTCACAGCGGTTCAAGAAACACTAATAAAATACAGGAAACTTTTTAACATAGTAAGTGAATACTTAACAAAAGGGAAATTAAAATGGCAAAGGAGATTACATACTAAACACTGACAGCTTTCAAGATTTAGAAAGGATTGTTCTTTGCTTTTAAAAATGCTCTATTTTCCTCTGCAGGAAAATGAGTTTTTTTCCTACAAATATTAATCAAAGTACTTATGCAAAATAATCTGCCCTTCAATGAGCAGATGAGTGTTCCATTTAAATGATCTTTACAGATCCCTGAAGTTGCTATCCTGTCACTAAGTGATGGATATTCAATTGAATTTTTCTGCATAAATAATTCTGTTCAATCCAGCAACAAAGTAGTATAAGACAGATATAGTCAACAGTTCAATAAAAATGCAAATTTCTAAAATTATTAAAATGTACTTAAAAGTAACAAAGTATCACACATTTATGCTTAGAAGTATTCTCTCAAGTTTTTTTTTTTTTTTTAAAGGAAGCCAGTTTTTGAAGTTTCTTTGTTGAATGTAGCTATTTTTCAAGCTTCCTCTTCTTTATCCCTGGCTCATCAAGGTTCATGTTTGAAGTATCAGAAGGAATGCTTATTCCTGGTATCTAAAGTAATACAAAAGAGGAAAATGCAGAAAAAAAAGCACAAAATAAGAATCTTTACTGTCATCATCCTCTTCTCCACTGCCACCTTCAATGTAAAGGATGTAGTGTGAGGGGGCTCAAGGAGTTACAAAGGTTTTACACACCAAGTATACGTATTTTACACAAAGTAATAGTGATTCAGAAATGTACGTGGTAGACAGGATCTCAGTTGGTGAAAAGCTTGTCAGAGGGGCGATGTGTTTTTAACTACAACCCAGCCCGTCTGTCCTCCTGGCTAAGTCACCCTAGTGGAGCCACTGTGATGAGCAGAGATCAGAGGCCTCCAGTGTGTTGGGGCAGGACAAAGGTTAAAAACCATTATCTGAGGCGAAACATCTACATTTAGTTTTCAAAAGTGCAGATTCAAAAAACTCTACAGCCGGGCGTGGTGGTGCACGCTTGTAATCCCAGCATTTGGGAGGCTGAGACCGGAGGATCCGGGTTCGCGGCCAGCCTCAGCTACCTAGTGAGGCACTCCGCAACTTAGTGAGACCCGGTTTCAAAATAAAGAATAAAAAATAGGACTGGGGGTGTAGCTCGGAGGTAGAATGCCCCTGAGTTCAATCCCCAGTACCACAAAAAAAAAAAAAAAAAAAAAAAAAAAAAAAAAAAAAAAAAAAAAAAACTCTGGAGAAAAAAACTAGGCAGAGGGCTGAGAGATCACTGATTTTGGGACAAAGGACGACATCTCAGATGCCCAGGATCCTATGACTGAGGGAAATCAGAGAAAACAGAATTTGCTATGAAAATATTTGGACTCCACAAACTACTTACAGGATTCTAACATTAAACGTAACTATATTCTTCTCACAAAATTTTAAGTACTATTTGTTCTATCACCTTACAGGAATTAAGTTTGGTCTTACCTGTGGTTCTACTAGGGCCATTCGAATTTTCTGATGCTGAAGATTAGATGAATCCAACATGATTTTCACTTTAACTTTATCAAAAACATGGAACACTGTACCTTCTATTTTAAGTGAAGGTGTCTAGGAAAAAAAAAAAAATTCTTGTCATTTTCATCTGCTTCTTACACTTGCAATTCTGTTCTAACACTTTACAGTTCAACTTTCATAGTAACTTAAAAGTTTAAATTTAAAAATTACTTCAATATTTATAAGCATCGAGGTGTTCAATATAGTAGAAACTACTAACCTAGTAGTCTCACATAATTATGACCTATTTATGCCTATTTTTGCATTTCCTCCTTTCACTAATATGTATTCCTTAATCTCAAAATTCTTACCCCAATAATAAGTATATTATTGGTCTAGAGAGAAACACAAAAGTAGTTAAGAAGAAATCATTGATTAAATATTCTTCGAGTTGTAATTCTATTAAGTTTAGGGAAGTAGGGAGTGTGTCAGATAAGAGACCTAGAAAAATTTTATTATTACTATTTTTTTTTTTTTGGTACTAGGGATGGAACTCGGGAGCATTCTACCTCTGAGCTACAGCCCCAGCCCTATTTTATTATTCTTTATTTGAAACAGGGTCTCGCAGAGGGCCTCACTAAGCAGCTGAGGCTGGCTGTGAACCCAGATCCTCCAGTCTCAGCCTCCCAAATGCTGGGATTACAAGCGTGCGCCACCACACCTGGCTGAGACCTGGAAGAATTTAAAAGAAATTTCCAGCAGTGTGTGGTGGTGCATGCTTGTAATCCCAGTACTTGGGAAGCAGACAGGAGAATGGCAGGTTCGAGGACAGCCTCAGCAAATAGTGAGACTTTCCCAACCTCACAAGACCCTGTTACAAAATAAAAATAAATAGCTCGGAGGCAGAATGCCCCTGGGTTCCATCCCTAGTGCCACAAAAAAAAAAAAAAAAAAAAAAAAAAAAAAAAAATCCTTCCTGATCTATATAAGCAACTATTTATTCCTTTTGCATTTTCTGTTCACCTAGAGTAATACTTTACATGCTCTAAAAGAAATCAAAGATAACACTTGTGTGTGAGAAGATATAATGAGGTGAGAAATTGAGGAAGTACAATCATAGCTTAGGTGCCATAATTAAATGTGGATTTTCTGGCATGTACTTAGAGATTTAGAATAAATTTGTTTGGTACAAAAAATAATTTTACACTTTACAGCTACTACCATTTTTGAACTGTCAGAGAAGTGCCTCTGTCTCCAAGAAAAATCACTAAAATACTGTACCTCGCCGAGCATGGTGGCACATGCTTGTAATCCCAGCATTTGGGAGGCTGAGACCAGAGGATCCAGGTCAACAGCTAGGCTCAGCTACCTAGTGAGGCACTCCACAACTTAGTGAGACACTGTTTCAAAATAAAAGAGTAAAAAATAGGGCTGGGGGTATAGCTCGGAGGTAGAACGCCCCTGAGTTCAATCTCCAGGATCGCAAAAAAAAAAAAAGAAATACTGTACCTCATCGTCATAAATGAGCTGTGGCTTCGGTTTGTCTTTTTCTTCAAAAAAAACAGTACCTTCTAAACCATACTTTGGAATTAACACCACAATAGCATTCTTTCTTACAAACAGAATATATGCTTCTTCACTTACTATTCCTTTGCTTTTGAAAAATAACTGTAAAAAAAAAACCATAAAACTTTATTAAGAATTGCCAAAATATTTCAAAATGTTTGAAAATAAGTAACATGTGAACACAACTTCATCTTTCCTAAAAGGCAAATACCTGGGTGTGAAAAGCCACTGATGCACGTTGAGCATATTGAGCCATTTTGTGCCGATAATTGAGATTTTTACATATTTCTGCGAGTTTATGTTTGTCTGTCAACTCTGGATAAGTACAGTCAGCCCCAATAGCCACAGCCAACAGCCGATGAACAATGATGTCTGCATATCTAGATGTATAATGAAGAAATAAGTACCGTGGCAAATTAGTATTAAAAATTTTTTTATATTGAAAACTATTTATTTTCTATCTCTAATGGAAACAAATACCTTCTGATGGGAGAAGTGAAATGTGTATATATTGGGGATGCTAAGCCATAGTGATAAAAATCGTTATCCATTCCAGAACAGAAGTACATAGCTTGCATCATACAACGAGTGGCTAATATTCTTAACAGAGTGTTTAGATATGGGAAAGCAGGAAATTCAGCCCGGTCCAAAGATTCAGCCAAAGATTTGGCTGTATCAGTCTTAATTTCCAAATTCTGTGAATAAAAGGGAGGGGAAAAGCATCATGAGACATATCTGAATCAGTCATGTCTTCAAAATAAAACTAAACAGATTGAACAAACTGTTATTTTAAACCAGATAATCCAGGCTCTTATATTTTATCCTTTAGCCAGGAGGACTAAAACGACTTTACAGTATGCAGTAACCATTTTGTGCAACATCAAAACTTAAAATTCTCTGAAAGCATTTAAAGATACTGATGTATTGAGATTGTAAAGAAATTCCAAAGAGGAGAAAGATGATGATAGCAGTAGTGCAACTTCTCAAAGTCAAGTTTGTGTTTGCTAATCTCTTAAGGAGAAGGCAGGGAAGAAAATTATTTTCCGCAGATTACATCCTACCATTCAATGTTGAAGAAAATGAATTGGGCATGGTGGTGCAGGTCTGTAATCCCAGTACTTGGGAGGTTGAGACAGGAGGATTTCAAGTTCATGGACCACCTCAGCAACTTAGCAAGACTCTGTTTCAAAAGAAAAAAAAGGGGGGACCGTGGGGGTATAGCTCAGAGGTAGAATGCCTCTGGATTTAGGAAAGGCCAGAAACCCAGAAACGAACTGAACTGGTCACTACAGGTCAGAATAACATTCTGATGCAGTTAGCTGCTTTAGTCTACCTCAGGGAAATAGATCAAAAATAATTAAATCCTCCTTCCTCTACCTAGGTCTTAGGAAGAAATAAGACGATGAGAGAAAATCTTCTCTAACTTCTGGAGTAATCCTTGGGGCTACGAGAAGCTGACTGGGGGGTGGGGGTGGTGTGTGTGTGTGTGTGTGTGTTACTTGAGATGGAACCCAGGGGCATATGTGTGTGTGTGTGTGTGTGTGTGTGTGTGTGTGTGTGTGTTACTTGAGATTGAACCCAAGGGCATTCTACCTCCAAGCTACATCCCCAGCCCTATTGTAAGTTTTGAAGCACAGTCTCACTACTTGCTGAGGCTGTCCTCAAACCTGCAATCCTCCTGTCTCAGTTTCCCAAGTACTGGGATTACAAGTGTATGCCACCATGCACAGCTGACGCTGGTGCATTCTAATGGATATAGTAGGTATAAGTACACTATGTAAAGGTCTGAACCAAAATCAGAAACATATCATCCTATTAGTATAATGTCCTAAGATCTAACACCACTCTTTCCAAGCTCTCTTCTAGACAGGAAGGACAGAGCCTGATCATGATACAAGAGAAAAAAAAAAAAACTAGTCACCCCAAGAATAAGTAATCCTACTAACCAGTGGCAAGGGGTATAGAGCTGAGAAAATGGTGCCCTTTCTATGTATTTCTTCTTTTCCATGTATGCAATAAATAAAGAGCCTTCCATTTTTAGAGACATGATATAAAGAGGGCTTAATTGTGTGGAAGAGACACAAAACAAGTTATTTGTAAATCTCTAAAATTAGGACATTCATAGAAGCCATGTATAATAGAAAGTGACAAGGGAAAGCTTTATGGGTCAAGGATACTACAAATAAATTAGCTTAGAATATCTGGCTATAGCATAGGCTGCTCCTTAAAGGGGCTGAGATTTTATTAAGAAGATGTCAATGTAGGAAAAGATGACCATATCTAAGAGAATTTTTTTTCCTATCAAAAGAATTATTGGCCTAAGCGGGGCGTAGTGGCACACGCTTTTTATCCCAGTACTCAGGAGGCTGCGAGAGAGGATCGCAGTTTGGAGGATTGCCTCAGCAAGTAGTGAGCCTCTCATCAACCTAGTGAAACCCTGTTTCAAAATAAAAATAAAATAGGGTTGGGGGTAGCAGAATGCCCCTGGGTTCAATCGCCAATACATCAAGTAATGACAAAATTTTTAGGAAAATGTAAATATAAATAATTTTTTAAACATTTTTTTAAAAATGTGTGGTGCTGCAGTTGAACCCAGGGCCTTGTACATGCTAGGCAAGTGCTCTATCACTGAGCTACACCCCCAGTCCCAATATAAATTCTTTAGTGCAACAGATTATAACACAATATAGATCATTTTTCAAACTATAGGACCTTACCTTGGACTTAGCTGCCTTAACAAGAATTTCATAATTTGATGGAGGTGGCGCAGGATGTTTTCGAAGCAAAGCATGTTCAGAAAATTCTTCATGAATTTTTTTTGCAACAGAAATATTAGCAAGTAACATAAATTCTTCCACCATAGAATTTGTTTCTCTGCCAACAGAAAAGCATTAACCAAGGAAAGAGAATCTGAGACTTCTATATAACATATTTATTCATGTTACTTTTACTACCATCAAGATAATGAAAGCACATTCAATTTGTGCACATGGCATTTTAATTACTTATAGCTCTTTCACTTCTCAGTTACTAGACTAATAATCTTTTATTACGGTCCTACTGTGTGAGTAGATGAGACTATATGCTAGAGGAAACTTTACAAATGGCAATCAAAAAAAAAAAGAGAAACATTACTAATTTTCTAATATATAAAATTTAAAATTCACCTCCATTAACTGGGTCCAAAAAATTTTTATCTAAATATGGATTCATAAATATAAATGTTTAATAAGGATAAGCTATTTAGGACACATGATTTTGGCTAAAAATTAAACTTTTATCAATATATCACTAAAGTGAAGAGAACATATGTATAATAGCTAATTTGGGTGCTTATTATGGACTAGGCATTGTGGTGAATGTATATATAAATACACACACACAAACACACCTGGTTTTGCAGAAGAGAAAATAGAGGATGTTTAACAGTACTCCCTTGCCAAAAGTTAGAGATGGAAGCAGTATCAGAATCTGAATCCACAATCTGAAGTCAAAACTCTTAACAGGCTGATATTGTTTTCATTCTATGTAGTTATTCTATCTACATTTTGGTTCAGTTTAATACATGATCTGAATTCTGTTGCATGTAGTGCTTTCTTTATACCAAGTCACCAGACATGATTAATCTTTCATTCATGTTTCCATTTTTAGTAACATTTATAATTTTGACAAGATTTCTAAATTAATAATTTTTTAAATATTAGGAAAATCTCTAATTTTATGGGGGTATTTTTCTTAGAAATGTAGTTTTTCTTTTTCTTGGTAAGAAGAATTGGATGAGCCGGGCGTGGTGGTGCACGCTTGTAATCCCAGCATTCGGGAGGCTGAGACCGGAGGATCCGGGTTCGCGGCCAGCCTCAGCTACCTAGTGAGGCACTCCGCAACTTAGTGAGACCCTGTTTCAAAATAAAGAATAAAAAATAGGGCTGGGGGTATAGCTCGGAGGTAGAATGCCCCTGTGTTCAATCCCCAGTACCGCAAAAAAAAAAAGAATTGGATGATATTCTACTTTTGGCAACCTTTTTCTCAAGAAAGCTTTAGTACTGGGCTCAATGTTAGTATTAAAATTAGACAAGTATATACAGACATTTTCCCCTAGGAATTTTTAAATTTTAGCTCTAAAGAATATACTGGTCCTAGGTATATTCTAATTTTTAACCCTTGATCATCTATTAGAAAAGTACATAAACAAACACATATACATATGTGTGTGTTTAATTTCAGAATTACATTATATAAGAGGCAAAGAAAGAAACCTAAACTTTGACTTAACTAAAAAATCCCTGCTTCAAGAAATTTTAATAAAAAATACATCATCAATAGCTAACTTTTTATAAGGTAGGTGCCATTATTAATTATATTTTACAGACAAGTTGAGGCACAGAAAGAGGATAACTTGTTGGAATTTGTATAGGTAGTAGCAGAGAAGTGGTATCCAAACCTAGAGTTTGGCTTCAAAGTACTTAGTCTTGATCACTATCATGTCATAATTCAGGATATTCTATGTTAAAAACTTAAGTAATAAATCAGGAAAATATTTTATTTACTATAACCACTCAAGTTCTAATATACCATATATCAAAGCAAATTGAGTCAAACTGTAAAATTTTCTATTATAGTATACAAGTTTTATATAAGAAAAAGTGAGATCATATTTACTTTTCTAAATATTTCATTAGTTAAAAAAAATCCATTGAAATCATAACTCTAATATAAATATATGCATTTTAGTCACTAGTATATATATTAGACTTTTTTGCATTTTATCCACTGTCGATCAAAAAGAATCACTTACCTAAGTTCCTTGGTCTGCAGATCTATAGGGTCATGAGTTTCACTGTCCATGTGGAATCGAACTTCTGGGGAAGAAAGAGTCAAAGCCCTAAATAAAAATTAAAGTAGTAAATTAGCCAAATGAGCCAATTTTGAAGTGATTCCTTCCCTTAAAAAATTACTATATCAAGTGTATAAGAATTGTTCTTCTGAAGGTTTTATGACCATCTAAGTTTTATGTTCTATTTTCATTAATAGTTTATTTTATAGATTTAAAATAAATTTAATAACAGCAACATAACACAATCTGAGTCCCTGTGCTTTTGAGTTTTAGGTTTTGTTTTGTTTGTTTTGCTGTACTAGGGATTCGACCTAAGCATACTCTCCCACTAAGCTGAGTTTTTATTTTGATAGGGTCTCACTAAGTTGCTCAAGCTGACCTCTAACTTGCAATCCTATCAATCTCCTGAGTAGCTAGGAATATAGGCATGTGCCACCATGCTTGGCTTGAGGATATGAAAATCTTCTGTACCTAAACTGTAAGTTTTTACTGAGCTACATAAATTTGCAATCACTTTTACAAATAAAGTGCCTTGCAGTATTTCACTTAGTACAGAAAAATATATTGAAATGGGGGACAACGGAGAGGGACAAAAAGGATACTACCATGGGTAGGTTAATAACATCAGAAGATGTGCAGCTGGGCGTGGTGGCTCATGCTTATAATCCCAGTACTGGGGAGGCTGAGAAAGGAGGATCACAGGTTCTCAGCCAGCCTCTGCTACTTAGTGAGATCCTTGCAACTTAGTGAGACCCTGTTTCAAAATAAAGAATAAAATACTGTAGGGGGTACAGCTCAGAGGTAGAAAGTCCCTGGGTTCAATCCCCCGTACTACAAAAAAAAAAAAGATGTACAAGTGAAAAGTATATTCCATATAGATTCAACCAACAAAGAAACTGATAAACCACTACCACTGATATGTTACAAGGACTGATGGCTATTAATATTTGAGTGCTATGCATTAAGTAATGTACTATATACTAAGGTGCTTAAATGTGTGGGTCATTTAATGAGTTGGCAAGTTTTCTCTTGAAAAGGAAATTCTCATAATGCTACATAAATATCCAATGTTTCTTTATATCTGAATCTATTTTCATCAAGTCAGCTTCAAATCAACCAAAACAAAGAATTTTAATGAGGCCAGACAATCCTAAACAACCATGGAAAAGAAAATAAAACAAAAATCTGGAAGAAAAAATGAGACTGAGCAAGTTGAATGAGATTCTTAAGTCCTTTTCAACTCCTCACCTTGTCAGAAAGGAAAACTAGAAGGGGAATCTTGACAAATGTATATAGTTTTGGACATGTAGTACTGGACATCAAATCTAATATGTGCTTATTAATATATGTTGACCTAAAAAGCAAGAGGTATATTACTCAAATTTTGGTTATTTTCTTCACATAACACTTAGCATGTTATTTCTATCAAAGAGTATTATCCTTTAAGGTGGCAAAAGATGCCCTTTTTATGCTATTGTATTCTCAATTTTCCCTAAGATTGAAAAGATTTTATTAGTAGATGATTGTCTACTTAGAAAAAAATACGGGTTGTGCAGATTGTTTATAAAGATAAGAAATATCAGCTACTCAGGAAGTTGAGGTGGGAGGATCACTTGAGTTCATGAATTCAAGCCCTACTATATTACAAATCCAAATTTATATCTCTTCATTTAAAACCTATGGCTTCAATTTGTGTTTATGTACTTTGCTTTTCTTTATTTTTGTGGTGCTAGGGACAGAACCCAAGAGATGACTCAGGCTAAGCCTGAACTCTGCCAGTGTGGTACAAACCAGCCCCACTTTGTTTAAGAACAAATTTTCTAAATTCCAATACTTGGCAGGCTGAGACAGGAGGATCACAGGTTCGAGGACAACATCAGCAAAGAGTGAGACTCTCATCAACCTAGTGAGACCCTATTTCAAAATAAAAATAAGCCGGGCGTGGTGGCGCACACTTGAAATCCCAGCATTTGGGAGGCTGAGACTGGAGGAACTGGGCTCGCGGCCAGCCTCAACTGCTTAGTGAGGCCCTCCGCAACTTACTGAGACCCTGTTTCAAAATAAAGGATAAAAAATAGGGCTAGGGCTGTAGCACAGAGGTAGAATGCCCACAGGTTCCATCCCCAGTACACACCAAAAAATAAAAAATAAAAATAAACTAGGAGCCGGGTGTGGTGGCGCATGTTTGTAATCCCAGTACTTTTGGAGGCTGAGACCAGAGGATCCAGGTTCGTGGCCGGCCTTAGCTACTTATTGAGGCCCTCCACAACTTAGTGAGACCCTGTTTCAAAATAAAGAATAGAAAATAGGCTGGAGGTGTAGCTCGGAGGTAGAATGCCCCTGGGTTCAATCTCCAGTAATGAAAAAAATAAAATAAAAAATAAATAAATAAACAAACTAGGGCTGGGGTGTAGCTTAGAGGTAGAATGCACCTGGGTTCAATCCCCAGTATCACAAAAAAAAAAAAAAAAGAAAAGAAAAGAAAAATTATGTTTGCACAGACTTTTTCTGATGCTTAGCACACTGTAAATCTGCAATAATAAAACATTTGTTGAATAGTGAATTGTTTTATGTCACAAAATAATCCAATTATATTCCTTTTACAGGTTTATATCAAAGTGTTAACTTTGGGCAAGAATTTTGCTCTAGTTTAATCACCTTCTTCCAGGTTTTAGTGTATATACATAATGCTTACTTTCAAATCTCCTATTTAAGACCTTATGAAACACTCCAAGAAAACTGAGTTTTGTGGAGAAAAAGTAACGGCTCAGCATAACCACCTAGAACAAAACTGTCCAGTGGAACTTTATTCATTGATAAAAACATTCTATATCCACACTGTCCAAATATGGTAGTCACTAACTGGATGTTGCTACTGGTAGTGTGTGTGGCTGGTGAGACTAAGGAACTTTTAAATTTTATTTAATTTACATTTAAATAGGCACATTTTATGAAATATTGCAGATGTTGAGCTTGCAACACCAATACCATTTTTTTTTTTTTTGAGGTACAGGGGATTGAACTCAGGGTCATTCTACCTCCGAGCTATACCCCCAGCCCTAGTTTGTTTGTTGATTTATTTATTTTTTCATTACTGGAGAGTCATTATTGGAGATAGCTACTAGGTAGCTACATACTTTGTACTCTTTTATAGATGTATAATCCAGGGTTGCTTTTCCCCCTCAAATTGAATACTACTATAGGTGATATAAACTGAAATACAAAATCTATAGCTGATTATAATGAACAAAACCTTCAGGAACAAATGAATAAATAGATATATAGTTAATTTTCTGATTTCTTTTCTTTTTTGCGGTAATGGGGATTGAGCTCAGGGGCATTCTACCTTTGAGCTATACCCCCAGCTACCAATAACATTTTTAGTAATTACTTATGACATTATCTTGATGAGCACCAGAAACCAACATCTGAAATTCAGACTCATGGACTTGGTTTCTGTTGATATCTGTCTTTCAATAATCAAACCTCTTTTAATTTTCCTTCAGTAAGTTTGGGTTCATATTCCTTAGAAAAACGCCATGATACAATGGCTAAAAGATCATAATTTGCTACTACCTACTAGATAGTTGGGAAGACTGTTTTCATGTAACTTTAAATCACTTTTTATGCCGGGCGTGGTGGCACACGCTTGTAATCCCAGCATTCGGGAGGCTGAGATCAGAGGATCCGGGTTCGCGGCCAGCCTCAGCTATCTAGTGAGGCACTCCGCAAGTTAGTGAGACTCGGTTTCAAAATAAAGAATAAAAAATAGGGCTAGGGGTATAGCTCGGAGGTAGAATGCCCGAGTTCAATCCCCAGTACCACAAAAAAAAAACACAAAAAAACAAAACAAAACAAAAAAAAATAAGTCACTTTTTAAAAGGAGGAGTTGGATTAAACAATCTCTATAATTTCTTTCAACTCTGAAGTGCAATGAAGATTTCATCTATATTTATTTAAACCTCTGAAAACCAATGTTCAATCTGGAAACTATTTCTAATTAAAATTAGAAACAATCCAAAGAAGTCTTAAGAAGTTCTTATCTTCCCGGAATTTCAACATCTTTTTTTTTTTGTGGTACTGGGGATTGAACTCAGGGGCGTTCTTCCTTTGAGCTATATCCCCAGCCCTATTTTTTATTTTTATTTTGAAACAGGGTCTCGCTAAGTTGCGGAGTGCCTCACCAGGTAGCTGAGGCTGGCCTCGAACCCGGGTCCTCCGGTCTCAGCCTCCTAAATGCTGGGATTACAAGCATGAGCCACCATACCCAGCATGAATTTCAATATGTTAAACAATATTTCTGAGTATACCTCCTGAATCATGTTACTAATACTTAAGAGGAAGCTAGAAGAAATGGGATATTTCTACTTAAGCCTGTATTTCAGCTTACTGAATAACTCATCATTATCATAATAAAACACTGTAAAGAATTCAAAAGTTATCTCACTATCATAAAAATGAACAAACTATCAAAATACATCTTCATATTTTTAAAACATACCCTTTTTCAATTCTTCTCTTTTTCAGAATTTTAGCTAGTTTATTTAGTCCACGGAGACTAATGGTAATATCATCATTCATGTTTGCTGAATCAATTCTCATCTGAGCTTCAGCATATGTAAGAGAAGCCTAAAATAGAAACCTTATATTAATATACTTCTTATATATGATAAAAGACTGGTTTACTATTTAAACTATAGTATTTTATCTCATATATTTACTATTTAAACATACTAATTATATCTCATATTTCCACTACAGAAAAATCCATGATTTCAGGAAAACTAAATCAAGAGTAAGAAAAACTCACAGTTGTAATATTATACTTCACATCTATGATTTCTGGCTCATTAACTCTTATCGAGGCATTACACAACATAAGCAAACATATTAAAGCAAAGCACATATGGCATTACTGTTAATAAATTGCTTAAACTTTTATTATTTCATATTTCTGTTAGTCTACATTCAGTTAATGCTAAAATAAAACACAAAGCCAGGTAAAACCTATTCTATGAAATCCCTCCCAGATTATCACTACTTCCCTACTCACTAGCAGATATTTAAGAAGGCTGTAAGAGTCTAGGCATATTTTGCAGAAAATCTACTAAACACTAAAACTGAGTACCTAAAAATGGCAAAGATCATAGTAGAAAAAAATTTAAAGTAATCTCCAGTGACAGATAATCCAAAAACATATATAACTACTTCAGTTTCTATTTCTCCCCTGACAGAAAACTGATATTTTTTAGCTTATTAAAAGCAAAACAAAACAGTAGCTTCATAAGTAAAAATTAGAAACTAAATAAGGGAAAGGATCAATTTATCTACTAAGGGCTAATGGCTCCCCTTCTAAGAAATGTTTTATATATTCACTAAATTTTTTTCATATGATTTTGTTATGCTGATCAAGTCTGAGCAAATTATTAACTTACTGTAATCTAAAAATACAAATCTTCTGGGCATGGTGGTGCATGCCTGTAATCCCAGTACCTGGGAGACTTAGGAGGATCAAAGGTTCGTGGTCAGCCTCAGCAACTTAGTAAGGCCCTCCACAACTTAGTGAGACCCTTTTTCAGGGGAAAAAAAAATAGGGATGGGGGTGTAGTTTTAGAATGCCCCTAGGTTCAACCCCCAATACCACAAAAAACAAACAAACAAACAAAAAAAGTCTATGAAGGCTTAAATAATTGACACATCATTTTTTGTTAGTCTAACACTACTTTCTTTTCCAACCACTACATTATCAGAACCAAAAAGAATGATGCGAAATTGAAAAGAAAAACAAGTAAGTTTGGGTAAAAGATCATTATAGAAAGGGGGATCTGGTAAACCTTGGAGGAATATCTAAGCACAATCTTGGGGTAGTTCTATTGAAATCCAATTGTAATTTATAATGTCATTTCTATGACAAAATAAGAACAAGATGATATATGCTTTGTGTAAAAACATCAACTATTTCTAAATAGGAAAAACTTCAACTACTGGGATCCCTGAATTACAACATAAAATCATATATTTTGGTCTCTTCAAGCTTAGTAAGATTCTGAATGCAGGACAAATGCCACATAAACTAGCTTCTGAGTATCATCAGGAATTAGTGAAAAACAAAACACAACTCGATTTTGCTGTAACACTGGAGGAAAACTTATCTTTATATGCCTAACTTTTTAAAAATAATTTAGGAAACCGGTAAAAGTACCAAAGATTTTAAACATTAGGGATGAGCCATGAAACTAACCTTTGAATTAATGACACTTTTCGTAAATCTCGTTTTTAAGATTTCAGCATTGTGATTCATTTCCCAAATACATGAAAATGCCAGCCTATGGAGAAAAATACAGTATTTGTTAATGAAAATCAGTTAAAATAGTAAATATGACTTTCTTATAAAAAATTCATAAATACCTGTCAACATCACATCTGAGGGAACATAAATTCGAGCTAAGCAACTCAGGGACCATGTCAATCCTCTGTAATGAGATAATAGAGTCTCAGGTAGTGTAACTACATCCATGTTTATTTTAGGTTCTATTTTCAAATAACATGTGAAAGAACAAGGAGAAAAAAAGGACTGTTCAGTCTCTTTGAGTAGGTGAAGTGAGAAAATGTCAAATAAAAAGTCTGTTTGTAGAAAAAGACCTATACAAAATTATTTCATAAGGCAAATAATGAAAGAAAACTGGACTTTGCATCAGTAGATCCAAGTTTAAGTCCTCGGTACTAACTACATAACTATGCTCCGAAAGTTTGAAATCTCTGGTGTAAGTTGGTACTTGATAGCAGACAGAGCCCTACCAGCTCTATGGCTGAACCTTTTCCCAAAACTTAACAAACTATATGATGTTTTACAAACACTAAAAATAGAGACTGAAATGTTACAGGAAAAAGCTTCATGGAAAACTCTGACCATAAATCCTTAATAAATGAGGCGTACTTTACCCTCACTATCACATAGTCTGTGCAAGTTTACGGGAACCATATTTGAAGAAGAATAAATGCTACACAATTTATATCAACTACATCTACTTGTTATTTGAACCAGTAAGTAACAGAAAACAGCAATGTTTTAACTGATTTTGGTTACCTTATTCTATATATTTTCTATAGCTAAATCACGCAATATTTTGAATTATAGTTGTTCAAGAATCTGAACGTGTTTATGAATGTCAAAATATTTTAAATTCAATACATTTACCTTTTCGCAAAGATACACAGTGGTTCCTCTTCTAGCTGATTCTTGATCCAAGGCATTTCCTGGCCTAATAAAATGGCTAACATCAGCAATATGAACACCAACCTTAAAAAGATAAAAATAAAAGGCATTATTAATAGGATAGACATACCAATGAGTTCAAATGAGAAAAAAACTTGGCTAAATTGAAAAAAAGACTTAGTCGCATTTACCATGTCAACCTCTGAAAAATACCCATTAGTTTCTGCAGTTATAACTTCATATGAGAAAGTCACAAATTCTATCCTGAGTCAAAAAACAATTATATTTAGGGAAGAATGTCATTATGCTATGAATACCTCTAAATTCCCATTTTGGAGCTCTCGACAATGTAGAGCATCATCTATATCAGTACATCCAGGTGGGTCCACACTACAGATGCACAGATGCCTCAGGTCTTCTCGGTTTTTCATGTCCTAGATTCCACATTATAAAGAAATGGAAAATTATTTTGATACTGCAACTGTAACACAGCTCTTGTGAAACCAATACCACCTCTACAAAAATAACTTAATTCCTCGATAACTAGGCAAGATTTCTAACCAAAAATTCCTGCTTGTAAAAATTTAACATATACTAATGTCTGCTGCCTAGAAAAGTTATATTTCAGTAAAAAAGAAAATGATTTGTGTAATATCTAATAGTGCTGTAACTAACTAAATGTGGTGGAGGAGGGACCATGGTTTCTTCACATATAATAACACACATATAAGTTAAAAAGAGCTAGGATATAATAATTTATAAAGTCACTATGAATTCCTTTCATCTTACCTTTTCAGTAATGCTCCAGGGCATCTTTGGCAGGAAGCTAAGAACAGCCTGTGAAAAAGGCTGATGAGGAACGTCATGCTCAAGTAACAAAACTTCTGTTTCAGTCTCTTTCTCTCCAACATCGCCTAAATTTTTTACAAAGTGTCCCTAAAAACAAAAGGTATTATTTGCAAGGCATACCTTACAGCTAATTACCATTTTACTATCATATTAAATTCTTCAGCATTTTATATATTGCCTCAATATTTTTAAATGTTCTTGTAACAAATTATTAAAAATGGCCCTTAGTTAAATTAAAGCTGAAAAAGACAGGACTTCTGAACTGATTCATAACAGGAATGACTTTGAGGGCCCAGTTCTTGTATCACAAAACGTATGTTTATTTCTTAACTTTCAATGCAGCTTCAAAATTTGATTAGAATCTATTTAGGATTCACACTTTCTTCATTGACACAATCAGTTTAGCAATTTGAATAAAAGTAACCACATGATTTACCTTGGAATCTCACAAAATTAATTTTGAAATTAGACTGAAATTAACTTTTTGAAATGTCCCTAAGTTTCTGTACAAACCCTACATAAAAGTAGATTCTATTTTCATTACAAGCAATATTATTCACAAATCGTAAACTAATTATCTAATGTTGTAAGGCAAATACTTTGAGCTTACGTTTGGATATCTGGAATGTCTGGGCCAACCATCAATAGCAACAATAATTCTCCGTCCTTCTAAGGTAGAAGCCTGTCTGGTTTCTATCCGAATCCGAGGGATTCTCTTATCAGCAGGTGTAAAGAGATGTCTTCTTGACTAGAAAAAATTTGGAAAAAGGGTTTTTTGTTTTCTTTTTGTGGTGCTAGGGATCAACCACAGAACCTTTGCACATACTGGGCAAATGCTCCACTACTGAGCTACACCCCAAGCCCAGAAAAAAGATTTTACACACCTAAACACACACAATCTGGGGATTGGGACAAAAGGAGGGTTGTAAGTTCTACTGAATGTTTATAACATTTTATGAAGAGTATCATGCTCTTCACTCACCTCTTTAATATCAGACTTGGAAAGCATGCCACAATAAGGTCTCCAATTCCTTTTTATTATTCCTACAACTCTGCCTGTAGGCTTTAACATTTTCTCATTTACAGCAGTCTTAAGCTGAGATATAAAAATAAAAATCTTTAGTTACTTTTCCTCTAGATCTAATGAGGCAATTTCTCTTCAAAATTAGAATATGCACATAGAGCCAATACATTCACATAGTAAGGAAATTATGACAGAAAACTATAGAATCTTTATGCCTCAAAATTCTAGACAAGATGATGCCAAACAACACCATGGAAACTGTTCTATGAAAATCAAGCATTACAAAAACGGACAAAGAGAAAAAAAAAATATAACTGAATAAACATTTCAGAACTCTTCATTATTTTTGTTGTTGTTTTGTAGTACTGGGGATTGAACCCAGGGGCATTCTACCTCCGAGCTACACTCCCAGTCTAATATTTTTATTCTTTATTTTGAAACAGGGTCTCACTAAGTTGCAGAGGCCCTCACTAAGTAGCTGACGCTGGCTGCAAACTTATGATCCTCCTGTTTCAGCCTCTCAAGGACTGGGATTACAAGCATGTGCCACCACGCGCCGCAACTCTTCAGTTTTAATACAATGACTTGCTGACTAAAGTCTGGAAAATTAGTAGACTAGGATTTTAGGATTTTAATGCTAGTTTATACTAATTAGCTAAGCTAAATGGTTATAATGACTAGTTCACTTTGGATCTTTATTAAATTTATCAAAAAAGGGATATATCTGTAAATGTTACCCTTTAAAATAAAAACTCAAAGAAAATCGACTATTTTAAATAGATCTATAGTATACTCTCCAAAGGCCTGGGCTCTGCAAGGACAATGTTATAGTAAGACTCCCAGAGAACTTAACTGGTGAAAAAGAAGAGCTACAAATGGTGTATGTATTCCAATTATACCATAATTATAAAATAAGAAAACTAAAAGGCCATTTCAATTAAGTTAATTCATAAATAATTGAAAGCATTCTCTTCATAATTAATATGGGAGTAGAGATGAAATAAGTAAATCTGCCATATACAAGAGGCCCAGAAGAACATTATGATGAGAGAATCTTAACATTACATAAAAACATTTCAGAATATTTTTAATTTGCATTTACTTAAACCTCCCTAACTCAGATCTTACACTTGAATGTCATGGATTTCCAATTTCATACTAGAATAAAAAGTCTTTTTGTATTTAAACATATTTGAGTTAAATTAGAACATTAAAAGAAAACTAGTTATATACGTAGAACAAAAATGAAGTTGGGTGTGGTGGTGCACACCCATAATCCCAGTACTTAGGAGGCTAAGACAGGAGGATAGCTGGTTCAAAGACAGCCTCAGCAATTTAGCAAGACTCTCAGCAACTTAACAAAAACCTGTTTACAAATAAAAGTAAAATTGGTCTGGGAGTGTAGCTCACAAGTAGAATGCCCCTAAGTTCAATCCCTGCACTATAAAAAAAAGAACAGAAATGAACTATGTGTAGTACATATATTAAACTTACAGAACTATAATTTCATTCAATAAATCTGAAAACAATGTGACTAAAGCGGACATGTTAAATTGTTACAGGAATCTAGGTCCCAGGAAAACAAAAGACAGTGGCTGGAGTAGGAGAGCAGGTTGCTTTATTTACCTGGTATGGCTCAGTGAGCAAAGCTCCAGGTCTGAGCCCCCAAGCTCAGAACATGCAAGTTCTTTTATGCATTTTCTCAATTTTCAGAAAGGAGGGGTGAATGTGAGATTAATTTTGTCTAGTGTAAGCAGGATGCAGAAGCAGAACAGCAGTTACTCTGCGCATTCTTTTTTCTCTAGCAGTTTCATGCCCTGCTTTGTTCACCTCAGAAAGGGCCTGTGAAGAAGGCTTTATTCTTCTATCTTGTTTCTAGCTAAGAGCTGTCTTCAAGGACACAGCCAGGCTACTGCCTCAAAATAATAGTACAGCATTACACAGACAAAAAAACAAACAAACAAACAAAAAACCTGCTTGGTTTCATACCATATGTTCTCTCTCTTCTTCTTTCTCCACATCATCGTCATTTTGACCTTCGTCATGTAAAACCACAGAAGATGGTGCTACCCACTGACTCTTGGGGAAAAGTTCCACAGCCACAATATCTTCATGAATAGCTCGGTTTAAATGTTTAAGTCCTTGTAAGATTATCTATTTAAAACAACAAATGGTATATGTCCAAATATTTCTACAGCAATACTTAGAAGGATATCTAGTGGAACCTCATATATATTCTAAATATATGTAATTTCTATTTCTTTTTATATTTTATATTTTTTCTTTTTTTTAATAATGTTCCTTGTTCCACACCCTTAATTTCTAAATAAGCAGAAAAACACACAGAAAATATGGGTTGCTTTCATAGTTCCACCGTAACTCATAATGGTACCAGGAGACTTGGAAAAACTAAAGAGACACTCAGGGTCCTGTCTGGTAAAATGAAAGGAGTATGTACTTTCACAGGGTAGAGGATTCATTGAAATGCTGCATTCAAAAAGAATACCTGAGCTGGGTGTGGTGGCACATGCTTGTAATCCCAGCATTTGGGCTGAGACCGGAGGATCTGGGTTCGCGGCCAGCCTCAGTTACCTAGTGAGGCACCCTGCAACTTAGTGAGACCCTGCTTCAAAATAAAGAATAAAAAATAGGGTAGGGGTATAGCTCGGAGATAGAATGCCCGAGTTCAATCGCAAGTACCACACAAAAAAAAAAAAGACAAAAAGAATACCTGGCAAATGGTGATTTCTCTATAAAATGGTTGCTATTTGTTATAAAGTATATGATGTCCTCTATATGTTATGCAAATAGTATTTATAACTGGTAATAATATATAATATGGAAGCACCTCATTTTTTTTTTTTGCAGTACTGGGGATTGAACTCAGGGGCATTCTACCTCCAAGTTATACCCCCAGCCCTATTTTTTATTCTTTATTTTGAAACAGGGTCTCACTGAGTTGTGGAATGCCTCACTAGGTAGCTGAGGCTGGCCATGAACTCGGATCCTCCGGTCTCAGCATCCCAAATGGTGGGATTACAAGAGTGCACGACCACACCCAGCTGAAATAATTCTACAAGTATTTGACTTCTTTCAACCTGATAAACAGAGGAAATAAGGTAAATTAAAATTCTCATAGAAGCCGGGCGTGGTGGCGCACGCTTGTAATCCCAGCATTCGGGAGGCTGAGACCAGAGGATCCAGGTTCACGGCCAGCCTCAGCTACCTAGTGAGGCACTCCGCAACTTAGTGAGACCCTGTTTCAAAATAAAGAATAAAAAATAGGGCTGAGGGTGTAGCTCGGAGGTAGAATGCCCCTGAGTTCAATCCCCAGTACCGAAAAAAAAAAAAAAAAAAAAAAATTTGCATAGAAAATTTTAAATATTAAGCAAGATAATAAAAAATATTTCAGTGTATAGGAATTCACACACTTGCCTCTTTATTTTCTTCTGTGTCTCCATGAATCCACACTGTAGCTTCTAAGTAATTTTCCCTGCTAGCTCTGAATGTTCCTTGAAGGTATAAACCAGATTTTATGCCTTGTTGTAGCTTACTTAAGGGAAGATGCTCTGAAAATATTATTTTTCCACTTTCTATTTCATTCTATGAAATAAGCAGATCAAAAAATGCAGTTAGTAAGCCTTCTGTTTATTCAGCATACAACTATCATTAATGTCAGGTGATTTTTAAAAACCCACACTATGGTAAACACAACTCTGAATTTGTGAAAAGAAAGTATAGTGTTTCTTCAAGACAACTGCTCTCCAAAACAACTTTCTGTGATGAAGGAAATATTCTTTTTGTGATGTCAATATGGAAACAACTAAGCACAAGTTTCTCTTAAGCAGTTCAAAGATGGAGAGTACAACTGAGAAAATGGATTTTTAGGTAGATATGAATTAATTTTTTGTGGGAGTACTGAAGATTGAACCCAGAGCATGCCACCTCTTGAGCTAAATCCCTAGCCCTTTTTATTTTGAAACGGGGACTCACTAAGTTTCTGAGGGTCTCATTAAGTTGCTGATGCTGGTCTTGAACCTGTGATCCTCCTGTCTCAGCATCCCAAGTACTGGGACTACAGGCATGTACCACTGTGCCCAGCAATTAATTAAATTTAAACATCCACATACAACTAGTGGCTAGTTATAGATACAGCAAGCCTATATCTGTATTCCAACAATCAAGTCCAATTTTTATTTTCTCATTTCATTTCAGTTAAATACATGCAGGGATAGGAGAACTGTCATAAAAACTGGATGTGTATATGTTCTAGTACATAAAGCAGCTTCTCTAACAATAGCTACCATAGCTATATACCAGGCACTGAGGTAAGACTTATTAATGCCACAACTACAATCTCATTCAACCATCAGAATAATGCTATAAAGTATTATTGGTAAGTATATTCATATACATATGAAGTATATATGTATACAAAATGAAGACTCAGAATGTAATTAGTTATTCCCTTAGCAATCTATCGCACATTGGCTATTGCAGTAACTGCCTACTCATCTCTGTTTTTCTTTCTTTTCTTTTTTTTTTTTTTTTGGTGTATTGTAATCATACATCTTTGTTAGGTACAAGCTGGTAGAGGCATACATGCACACATCTCTCATTTAACTCTTCCCCAATTCCTGTCTCATTCCCTCCCCCCTCCCTCCTTCTCATATTACAATTTAGTGACTGGCTTTGATATACATCCTTAATTTTTCTAAGCTTGCCATATAAGGTAGGGAGTTCAGCATCCTGTTATCTTTTATTCTTGGCAGACCCTTAAGGTGATCTTTATAAGACCCCTGAAATATTACTAACCTACAAAATAAATTCTAAGTCCTCATTATCTGGCCCTTCCTCTTCTGTTCTTCTTCTCATGAGAGCTCTCCCTCATCTTCTGGGATTCAGATGTTGACCACTTCTCTATTTCTCAAACACCTACTACTTATTCACAAATCAGCCATGAACTCCATTCATTTTTTTTCATCAAACAAACAAAGCCACACTCTGCTCAGCCCTGTTTTAGGACAAAGTCAGTTCATTTAGGAATGTTTTTTTAGTAAGCCTGTTACAGTCTCTCTTGTTTATAACCCGAATCTTAATCCAATTCCAGCTTCCTGACTGATATTCCAACTTTTAAATTTGGTAAATGTAAGATTCATATCTTAAGGTGGCTAGTTTAATATTTTCACTTTTCAAAAACAGAACAAACTGAAACGTACCCCTTCTTCAGACAAACAAGCAAGACGATCTATGAGTTCAGGGTTGGCAGTTAGACTCTTTATATATTCTTCACCTGAAAAATAAGTTGACAGTGCTATTAATAAATTCAAGTGTCACCAGGTGTGGTAGCACATGTCTGTAATCCTATTACTTGGGAAGCTAAGATAGGAGGATTGCAGGTTTGAGACCTGCCTCAGCAACTTAGTGAGACTCTCAGCAACTTAGCTCCTGCTTCAAAAACAAAAAATAAGTAAAAAGGGCTGGGAATGTAGCTCCAAGGTAGCATGCCCTTGGGCTCAATCCCTAGTAAACCGCCCCCCCCCACATATACACACAAAGAATAAATTTCAAGTGTCTTTTCTTCTTTAGATATAAAAGAACACATACAAGCTTGCTTGTGACAGTACATCTGTCAGTTTAAAAACAAAAGCAAATCTTTTGATGTGGTCACACTTGAGAAGCAGCAGTTGAATTTAGTATACCTATTTTTATTGCTAACTCAGTTGCAAATGGTAAGGGGAAAATTAACACCAATGAGCACCACAACTGAGTTAGCTTCAAAACTCTGAAAATCAAAAAAATTGAACACGGAGTTAAGTAAACATCTGACCACAGGCCTGATCTTAATTTTTACATGCACTTGCAAACATGAAGTTTCTACATTAGACTTACATGTGAAAGCTGGTATTCCTTCTTCAACAGCTTTCTCTTTGTTTTTCCTGTCATTTGTTATAAAGATAACTTGCAGCTGATTCTCTGCTGATATTTTCTTCAAATGTTCATTGTACCATTTTGCTGCTACTCGAATGGCTCTATCATTTCTGTCATTAGCATTTTCTCCCTGTTCTTGTTCTACATAGGTTTCTCTAAATATAAAGGAAAAAAGAAACATAAAGAGGTAAACAGAAACAAGGATATATAAAAACTCTGAGAATATAAATGCTTAACAACCACTAAACTATATGTATTTCACTTGAATGTATAGACTTAAAAGAATAAATACAATTCTTTTAGGTATGTTTTAAAGACAACAATTTGCTTAGGAAAAGAAGAATTTGTTATTAATGGGACAATAAAAAAGCTCTACAATTTTACTTTACAAAAAGAAAAATTCAAGACCGGAATCTTTACATTGGGACACTGAATAATAATTTGTTAGAACAAACTAATAAAACTTTGCTGATGAGATTTCATTCTCACTGTGGGTTAATAATTCCTAAATGTTAGAAAGAGTATGATTAAATGACTTATGATTATGTGATTCCATGGTCACTGAAAATATAACTCATCAATTCTGAGGTATATGAGCATATTTATCCATTTATTTACATCTGTTCTTCAAAGCCAAATGGAGGTACAATAACAAAATTCAGAATAACCACCTCTAGTGTTTGAAGGTGGTAGATTCAATATTAGAACTTTAGACTGATTTATACTGACAGATTTTAGAATTTTTTCGTTAACCCACCACCACCATCATGTACCTGCTAAGCTTATCAGTGAAAGATATTATCAGAAAATTGAATTTGCTTTTAATAAAGCTTGAGTAATAAAATCAACATGAGATTTGCCTAGTGTCCTACAAGCCTTCCCAGAAATTCCAACATTGCTAATGCCTAGTCACAACTCTTCAGCTAACAAAACTGTTATCCCTTGGTTTAGAATCTGATTAGCTTGCTCTTAAAAACTTTTTCTTTCAGGAATGAAACACAAATTGTTTCTGGACTTCAAGGAGATTCAAGGAATAACAAGAAGTCTATAACTGTCTTACTAGTATTCTTTAATAGAGCAATATTTAATTTAGGAATATAAAAAGTTAAATTTTTAAATATTTGCATAAGCTAATAGGATTTCATTAATAGAATTTATGTATTTATTTGTTTTTTTGTGGAATTGGGGATTGAATTCAGCAGCTACACTCCCAGCCCCATTTTTTATTCGCTATTTTGAAACAGGGTCTAACTAAGTTGTAGAGGGCCTCACTGAGTAGCTGAAGCTGGCCAAGAACCTGTGATCTTCCTATCTCAGCCTCCCAAGTACTAGGATTACAAACGTGTGCCACTTTCATTACTAGAATTTAATGTAGTGATTTTCAATCAGAGGTTGAACTTACTCCCCTAACCCTGCTCCAACACTTGGTAATATCTGGGACATTTTGGGTTATTACAACTCAGTGGTGGTGAAGGGATGCTATTGACAACTAGTGGACAGAGGCCAGGGATGCTGCTAAACATTCTACAATGTATAAGCTTTTCCACAACAAAATATTACCCAGTCCAAAATATCAATAGTCAAGGTTGAGAAACCCTGATCATATCTAACAAAAGTATCATAGATACGTATCAGAGATTACTTATGTAACATCATAAATAGGCAATATATTTTCTAAAGTCACACATTAAGTTCAAGCAAAGATCTTAAACCTGAAACATAACATTTTATTTAATATAATCTTCAATGCAATCAGTTGTAATGTACCAGTTTAAGTTTTTAAATGCTCATTAATAAATCAGCTTTATATTTCTGAAATCTCTCACAAACTCATAACTCTATTACCCAATGTTGGTTATTGAGATATAATGGTATTCCAAGAGCCTATGAAAATCTTCCAAGAGTTTATTGTTCAACTCATGTTAAGACCAATTTGAAATGAATATGTTTTGGAAAAAAAGTAACTCTTAGAGCCTAAGAGTCAGTAAACCCTGGTTCTACACTTGATATGTGACCTTAGTGAAATACATTGAGCATTCTTTTCCATAGAGCTGGTAAGAACCACAGAATTAAAAAACTACCACTTTTCTTCAGCAATGTCACAGATTACTCCCAAGAATCTTCTCCTAAATTCAGCTTAAATCTTCTCTTAAATCCTATGGCTTTGGGCTATTTAGTATAATTTTCCTCTTACCTATGGTGCTCATTAGTGAATGTATAGAAATGCTTCTCTTGGTTATTAGTCACATCCCGGATTCTCTTATACACAGGAGCACTTCGATTTCTCACTTCTTGGAGAACTGTTTGTAGCACAATTACATTTCTAATGGCTGGGTCCTCCAGAACATCAATCTTAAAAAAAAAAAAAAAAAAGTTAATTTTTCCTATATTCACTGCAGTAAACTGTTTCTGTCAAGACACAGAACTCCATCAATTTAAAACACTGGCTATACATTAAACCATGAAATTATTTTGCTGCAGAAAAAGTGACAATAGTCACTCAACCTTCAGGTCTATTTAAAAAGCGCACTCGCAAGCAGACCAATCACAAAACTTCGCAGAATGGCTATTAATAAAGAAACGTTGGCCCACATAGTTTTTGTTCCTAGGCACTTACAAGCTGCCTGGGGGTCGCAAGCTGGAGGCCACAGAAGCCCAGGTCCCCGGCTTCCAGGCACTTATTATCTAAGGTAGAAGAGACACCAGGAGTTAGAAAATTAACGTTTCTAAAATAGGAATCCAAGAACTGAGGAGGGGAGGAAAAAGCATAATGACATAATGAAAACAAAAAACAAAAAACCTCGGCCTGGAAAACGAGACGCCTGGGTCCCGAAGGAGCTTGCCTCTCTTAAATCTGAGATCCTGCCAACGGCCCGCCTCCCTGGGCCTCAGTTTCCCTATCTGTCACACCCCCTGTGGTGCTACCCGACGCACCTGGTGCAGCAACACGTTGGTGTCCGGCATCAAGTAGTGGGGCCGCGGCCAGAGGCTGCTCGCGGGGTCCTGGGGCTGCGGCTCCAGGGCCGGCCCACCGTGAGCCCCTCCGCACGCCTCGCACCCGGGAGCCCCGCAGCCGATATCATCCCGCAGGTAGTGTTCGCGCACGATCTTCATCACGCCACCCGCCCGGGTCTTCTTTAAGAACGTCTTGGATTTGAGCATCTTGCCTCGCGACGTAGAACCCCGGCCCGCGTAGAACTCCAATCACCGCTGCACTCTTCCGGGGATGTTTATATTATTTAAAAGGAAGAGAAAAAAAAAAAAAAAGCGCCCAGCCAAGAGCCCTCTCGGACAACTAAACCTCACTCTAAGGTCCGCCTCTTCCCGCTCCAGGCTGTGAGGACCTCTCGCGGGATAACGCCGAGATTGACGCTTAGTTGGCTCTCTGACGGCCGCGGTGATTGGGCGAGAGCGAGGCGGTCGGGCAGATGTCACTTCCGCCCATGCTCTATGCCACTTCCGCCCTTGTCTATGTTACTTCCGCCCTTGTCCTGGACTCGCCCGCGGACTCCAGCTCCTAACCTGCGTCGCTGCGGGGCCGGGAGGATCTTGGCCCGCCTGTTTCCGGCGCCGTGGGCCAGTGCACGCCGCCACTGCTGGCGTCCTCTCGGGGCGCCCAGGTGGTTGTCTTGGTTACGGCGCCTAACGGTCCCCTGCCCTGAGACACCTGTTGAGGGGCTGCACCCTGCGCTACTGGCTGGAGGCGCCTCCGGTTCCTCCTAGTGTCTGCAGTGGTGGTCGATCCAGCCTTGGATGTGGAGTAATTGAAGCTTTCGAGGTAGTTTGGGGTTCCATCTCCCTTTCTTTTTGCGCGGGGCAGGGAATTCTCCGATGCTGCCAAATTAGGGGTGTACTCTTCAACCCAAACCTTTGGACAGTCCCTGAACAAATCCTGGAAAGGATTTGTCTTTGCTTTACCTTTCTTTACCCTGTCCCTTTAAAAGGAGGACTGTTTCCGCGCCACACACCTCTTTCCTAATCATTCAGCTTAGCAAAACGGAAATACATAATACCATAAATCGTTTACTATATCGTGTACTGGTTAAACAAGGGAGTCGCTAAAATTCTTGCAAAAGGGCCAGGCGGTTCTATTTAGAATATTCGAGTTTTCGCTTCTCCCCTCTTGTTTTTAATTTGCGATCTAGCTAGCCTATTAAAAACCTTTTTTTCTTATTCTTTCCCCATTTAAAAGCTCTTCAGTCGTGTCTGGTTGCCTGTAGAATAAAACTCGAACACATGACATGTAAGACCCTACAGTCTTGCTGTTTAAGGGTGTGTGGGGAATCCGCTATTCAAATTCACAAGATTTTCTATAGGGGGAGTTCCACTCTCTTCCTGTGTTGTTTTACATTTCTTCCACCTCTATAGCAATCTAAATACCTGCATGATTTCCCTATCTTACTGCTCTTGTTCAAATCCTTCAAGATTTTGAGTCCTACCTCTGTATAACCTTACTCTGACCATGTCAGAAGTGATTTTTTTTTGAGTTGTATTCCTTTTATTGATGCATTCTTGGATTTTAATGGACTTTATCCTTTATTTTGTAAATTTGTTTCCTCAAAGTAGAATTCCTGTTCCTGAAACTTTTTTAAAATTCATTCAAAGGGTTGAGTTCATAGTAAGATTTAATGAATCTCTGTTTGATTTGAGCAGTAATTTACTGTAGTAATCTGTCTTAAATTTGGTGTTCTCCAAATTGCTTAATAACTGGGAATTATTTGGGGACTTCTTAGTATCTCATTAATACTCTCTATGCTTTTTTATTAGTGCTTAGTGAATTTAAATTTTTGTTTCTTTTTAATCTACAGAAGTTTGAAGTGGATAAGAAAACTGACTCATAATAATAAAAAGATGTCTCGAAAAATCCCTAAGGACTCAAAAAAAGTGAATATCTCTAGTTCTCTGGAATCTGAAGATATTAGTTTAGAAACAACAATTCCTACAGATGACGTTTCCTCATCAGAAGAGAGAGAGGGTAAAATGAAAATCACCAGGCAGCTAATTGAAAGAAAAGAACTACTTCATAATATCCAGTTACTGAAAATAGAACTATCCCAGAAAAATATGATGATTGATAATTTGAAAGTGGATTATCTTACAAAGGTAAGATCAGGTATAAATATTTTATTTACATACTCCATTGTCTTTAAACTGCAGATAAATAAGAAATTGTTACATGTTATTTGATCTTAAAATGACACACTTACATTCCTTGTGCAAGACAGTCTTTTAATATTTTGAATACTGAAAGTTGGGGTGATTTAAATGCGAGCAGAGAGCCGGGTGTGGTGGCGCACGCTTGTAATCCCCAGCATTCGGGAGACTGAGACCAGAGGATCCGGGTTCGAGGCCAGCCTCAGCTACCTAGTGAGGCACTCCGCAACTTAGTGAGGTTTCAAAATAAAGTAAAAAATAGGGCTGGGGGTGTAGCTCGGAGGTAGAATGCCCCTGAGTTCAATCCCCAGTACCGCAAAAAATAAATAAATAAAAAAATAAATGCGAGCAGAAATGAGTTACTTCTCAATTTTTTACAACCTAGTATGTGTATGTGTGAGGTATATTTTCTTAAGTGTGTGTATGTGTGAGGTATATTTTCTTATATTTTCTAGCCAATTTGTTTTGTTTCACTAACCCTGATGTGACTGATTTGATAGGAAGAATTAAGACTTTGATAATATTATTGGATCTGTATTGTCCTTTCCTAGAAATTTGATTTCTTTGGTCTCTTTCTTTTTGCTAGTTATTTCTTTCTCGTTGTTACTGTGTCAGAGTTGGAGTCATAAATCCAAGAACCTTGGTCTTTAGCAAGTGGTGTTTCCCATGCAAATAAGAATATCGTCTACCTTGTTTTTCTACCTAGTGTAAATATTTAAAGATATGGAGTAATTTATGTAAGACCTGGTAAAGTTGTAGCTAGTCTTGGGAAATATACAGTGATTTCAGAAAGACAGGAGACAATTTTTTGTTCTTACTACTTCTACATCTGAGAAAATGTTTTCTTTCCAATAGTAAATTCTCCACCTTTGCTCCTGGTCCCAGCTCTTTCTATTCCATTTTGTCATTTCATGTTAACTCATCCTTCTACTTTATCTCTTGACTATGTATACTAACATACTTCAATGTCCTGCCACTAGAAAAATTTATTGACCATAACTCTTTAGGAAAATAAGGTGTCCAAAACCTCAAACTCAGCCAGCAGTGGCGGCACATGCCAGTAATCCCTGTCCTTGGGAGGCTGAGGCAGGAGCATGTGAAGCCTTCTGCAATTTAGTGTTGAGACTCTGTTTCAAAATAAAATAGGGCTGGGTGTATAACTCTGAGGTAGAATGCCCCCTGGGTTCCATCCTCAGTACCTCAAAAAGAAAAACAAACACGCAAACTTGAAAAAGTAAAGATAGTTGCTAACATTTATTTGATACTTATGCTGTGCACATACACTGTTCTAAGATGTTTCAGGTGTTATCTTATTTTTTGTCTCACAAAAACGTGAGTTATAGGTTCTTTTGAGGGGAGAGGAATCTTCCCTGACATATTGACACATCAGTGGATTTAAACTAGAACCTGTTACTTAGTGTCTTAGACCATTTGAGCTGCTGTAACAAAATGCTACAGACTTGATAGCTTGTAAGGAACAGGAATTTACTCTGTACAGTTTGGAAAACTGGAAAGTCCAAAATCGGGGTGTTAGTATGGTCAGGTTCTATTTCTTTTCTGGATTAAATATTCATTGCTGTATCTTCCTATTGCAGAAGAATGAGCTAGTGATTAAATACACAAGCCATGCCAGCCTCAGCGAAGCTGGGCATGGTGATATACATCTGTAATCCCAGTACATGGGAGGCTGAGACAGTAGAATCACAGGTTCAAGGACAGCCTCAGCAAGTAGTGAGATACTCATTAACCTAGTGAGACCCTGTTTCAAAATAAAATTAAAATAGGGCTGGGGATGTAGCTCAGAGGTAGAATGCCTCTGAGTTGAATCTCCAATACCAAAAAGAAAAAAAGTACACAGTAAGTATTAACTGTTGCTATCAACTTTTTTAAGAGATGAGGACCACAAAGACAGGAGTATATTGTATTACTGTTGTATCTTCGGCACTTAAATAATGCCTGGCACATAGTAAGCACTTGACTATTTCTTAAATGCATGACTAAACTCCACTTTGCTCTTGGTGAAACAAAACCACAGAGTGGTTAATAGTATACTCAAGGCCATTAACATGAAACTGGTGGAGCCTGGTAGGATTCAAACCTAGCCTGGTGTGGTGGCCCAAGCTTGTGATCCTAGTTCCTGGGAGGCTGAGACAGGAGGATCACACTTTGGGGACCATCCTCAGCAACTTAGGCCCTCCGTAATTTAGTGAGACCCTGTTTCAAAATAAAAAAATAAAATAGGGCTGGGAATGTAACTCAGAGGTAGAATGCCCCTGGGTTCCATCCCTAGTACCACAAAAATAAATCAATAAATAAAGTGAATTTCCAAACACTTCCTTTTAGGTTGCCTACTCAGTCCCCTACCCTACACTAACCCAATCACATGATACATTAACAGTGTATCCAGTCCCTGTCTTGTTGCTTTCACTCCTCAAATGGACTCTTACAATCTATGGTTCACATATCCCTACATTTCAAAATGTCCTTTAATGCAACTCATTGAAAATGCCTGAGTTCATATTTGTTAGTCCACTCACTCAATCAACAAATATTTAATTAATTGCCAACTCTATGCCACATCCAGAACTACATTTTGTTTGGCTGCCTCTTTTGTTTTCAACTTTCATTGTATTTGGTTATAAACTGCTTTTCTTGATTTTAAGTATAAGCTTTACTTATAGGAGCAGTGGCTGATTCTTGAGATACTCTCTAGTGTAATAGAACAAAACTACGGTTCTGTGTGCACATAGTTTAGGATTCAGTCCTAGCCTCCAGGTGCCTTGTACAAATTCCATAGCTTTTTTTAAAATTACTTGATAGCCTGTAAAATAATAATAGCATTTACATTATGAACTTGTCATGAAGATTAAATTAATCAATGCGTGTATGATCTTAGACACCTATGAAAAAAATTATTTGTATATTATTATTATAAATAATATACTTAGTTATAACTTCACTTACAGAGCTGTAGCTATATTATTACTCTTGTATCTCCATTTAACAATGGCAATTTTTTTTAATTTTATTTTTTTAATTGGTGCATTGTAATACATCTTTGTTAGGTACAAGCTGATAAAAGCATATATGCACACATTTCTCATTTAGCCCTTCCCCAATTCCCACCCCACTTCCTCGCCCTCCCTCCTTCTCAAGTTCAGTTTAGTGATTGACTTTGATATGTTCATGAAAGTACATCATGTGCATTAGGGTGTTCCCCCTCCCCCCATAACCTTCTGTTAAGTCAAATTCTTTGCTCATTTAAGATTTCTCCTTCTTCACCTGGAGTCCCTCTTATGTTCCATTTTCTCCCTAGCTTCCACATATTAGGGAGAGCATATGATTTTTTATTTTTTGTGACTGACTAATCTCATTTAACATAATGCTTTGAAGTTCGTCCATTTCCCTGCAAATAACATGATTTTGTTCTTCTTTATGGCTGAGTAAAATTCCATTGTGTACATATCCCATAGTTTTGTAATCCATTCATCTGTTGATGGACATCTTGGCTGGTTCCATAGTTTGGCAATTGTAAACTGTGCAGCTATAAACATAGATACACATGTGTTGATCTGATAGTTTGGTTTCCATTCTTTTGGGTAGATACCCAGAAGTGGTATTGCTGGGTCATATGGTAGGTTCATTCCCATTCGTCTGAGGATCCTCCATATTGTTTTCCAAACTGGTTGCTCTAATTTGCAATCCCACCAGCAATGTATTAGGGTTCCCACTTCTCCACACCCTCACCAGCATTTGTTGTTGTTTTCGTTCTTGATGATTGCCATTCTGATTGGTGTTAAGTGAAATCTCAAGGTAGTTTTGATTTGCATCTCTCTGATTCTAATGATGTTGAACATTTCCTCAGACATTTATTGGCCATTTGTATTTCTTCCTTTGTGAAGTGTCTATTTTGATCCTTTTCCCATTTTTTTATTGTGTTATTTGTTTTCTTAGCTGTGATTTTCTTGAGTTCTCTGTATATCCTAGAAATTAGTCCTCTATCAGAAGAGTAACTGGCAGAAATTTTCTCCCACTCTGTGGGCTTTCTGTTGAGGTTCTTGAGAGTTTCCTTTGCTGCACAGAAGCTCTTCAGTTTAATGCAATCCCATGTATTGATCTTCCTTTGAGTTGCTTGTGCTTTTGGGGTCTTGTTGAGAAAGTTTTTACCTGTGCCTATGTGTTCAAGTGTTGGGCCTATGCCCTCTTCAAGTAGCTGCAAGGTCTCTGACCTGACTTCCAGGTCCTTGATCCACCTTGAGTTGACTCTTGTGCAGGGTGAGAAAGTGGGGTTTATTTCCATTTTCCTGCATATGGTTAACCAGTTTTGCCAACACTATTTGTTAAAGAGGCTATCTATTTTCCAGTGTATATTTTTGGCTCCTAACAATGGCAATATTTTTATTTGAAATAGGGAGTCAGCAAACTTTGCCTGTAAAGAGCTAGGTAGTGTGAGCCGGACGTGATAGCACACACTTGTAATCCCAGCATTTGGAAGGCTGAGACTGGAGGATCTGGGTTCGAGGCCAGCCTCAGCTGCTTAGTGAGGCCCTCCAAAATTTAGTGAGACCCTGTTTCAAAATAAAGAATAAAAAATAGGGCTGGGGCTGTAGCTCAAAGATAGAATGCCCCCAGGTTCCATCCCCAGTACCGAAAAAAAAAAAAGAGCTAGGTAGTATTTTCTGCTTTCTGAACCATGTGCAGTTAATCACATATTCTTCCCATTTTTTGTTTTGTTCTTTTTTTTATAGACCTTTAAAAATGTAAACAACCCATTCTTAGTTCATGGCTGTACAGATAGGACATAGGCTAGATTTGGCCCATTGCTATTTGTTAGCTCCTGCTTCAAGTTATGTTGTGAGAAAAGTCATTGGCAGATTTTAGGCCATTGGTGTTTTATGTCCTGTTTTTTTTTGTTGTTGTTGTTTTCAAAAATGGCACTGAGGCAATTGATACAGAACAGTTAAAGAAGAAACAGAAGACAACTATTAGACTATTGCCTAGTATCTGCTTCCTAAGTTTTTGGCTTCATCATCTAGAACCATTTATTGATAAATAGATGACTGGGAGAAAACTGATATAAGTTCAGTTTTGAACATGTTAAACTTTACATTCCCACCACATTCTTAAATGGAATTGTAATTATAGTTTAAGGGAGAGTTCATAATTATGGATCTATGAAATATATATCAGCATGTAGATGCATGTAAAGCCATGGGATTGGATGACATGGCCTAGGGAAAGCAGAGTACAATAAACCAAGTCAAAGGGATGTCCAGCATTTAGAAATGGGGTAGAAGAAGAGAATTCTCAAAGGAGCTTGGGGAGCTTAGGAGCGTCCAGTGTAGTTAGGAGGACAACCAGAGAGTGAAGTGTCCTGGAAGCCAGAAGATAATGAAGTGGTGTCACCTGTCTCAGCCTCCAAGTTCTGGTATTACAGATGTGCACCATCCTGCCTGGTTAAATTTTTATAGTATTTTTTAAGGGTAACATAAAGGAAGATAAATGTGGAGGTTGACAAAACTATAGGCAGGAAAACCAATGAGGAAGCAATTATAATAATAACCCAGGCAAGCATATCAAACATGACTTACTTTCTTTTTTTTTTCTTTGCTTTGGAATATAGGGAGGTTCAACAAGTACAGGATTAGGCCGGGTGTGGTGGCACACACTTGTAATCCCAGCATTTGGGAGGCTGAGACCGGAGGATCCGGGTTCGCGGCCAGCCTCAGCTACCTAGTGTGGCACTCTGCAACTTAGTGAGACTCGGTTTCAAAATAAAAGAATAAAAAATAGGGCTGGGGGTATAGCTCGGAGGTAGAATGCCCCTGAGTTCAATAATTCAATCCCCAGTACCGCCAAAAAAAAACAAGTACAGGATTAGATAAGGTCCATTAATCATTTAATTTGGGTGTTTATAGCATTACCCATATGGTAGTCAAATGAAGATGCCTAGTAGCCAGAAAAATAAGTCTGGAGTACAACTGCTGGGTCTGGCCTAGAAATAATTACATGGGCAAGGCACAGCATGAAATCCCAGTGATTCAGGGATTCATTCAGCCTCTGAATGATCCTGGGTGAAGAGGAGAAAAAATAGTCTTAATGATAGCCTAGCAAAAAAACATCTGTAAAGCAGCAGTTTCAAGTATGAGCAGGCTTTGTAGTTTGTAGACCATTACAAAAAAAGAAAAAACTCTCTTTTTGTCATGTTTCTTTTAAGTGGTTATTTTTTAAAAATGTTTTTATTTTTCAAACCAAGGGTTTTTCTTTATTATAAATTTGAAAATCGAACACATAATTTACCTTATTCTCTTTTTTAAGATTGAAGAGTTGGAGGAGAAACTCAATGATGCACTTCACCAGAAACAAGTACTAACTTTGAGATTAGACAGCCAAATGACTTTTCAACAGAAGGATGCCAGGTAAAAATGTTTACAAAATAACAAGATTTACTGAGCAATAAAAAGTTACCATATTTCCTGTTTATGCATGTTATAGTAAGCTAAATTTTTAAGAGAAACCTTAAGTCATAGAGGGTAATAATTTTCACACCAGCCACCCAAACACAGGTTATTTGATACAAAATACAAAAAGTTAAAATTCAACATTCATTCAGCAAGCATTGGCCAATTTAAGGACCCACAAATGAAAAAGAAAGCCACGTAATGGACCACAACTGAACTTGCAGCCTAGATTAAACTTTCTTTATTTACTCTGTAAAGCATACTGATTGATTGTCATGGCCTGTTGGACTTTTCTGACTTGAAGTTCTTTCTGTTAATGCCTGCATACTCTTCTCCAGCTCACCTGTGTGTTTATCAAGAGTCGATTGTTACTCTCAAACTCGCCTAAGCCAAATATATTCATTATTCTTTATATAAACAATTAAATGTGAATACAAGAAAGGTGCATTGTTTCTGTAGAAACTATAATAAATTCATTGGAAGCATTCAATAAAAGTTGAGTGATTTAAAAAAATCATCAAATTAAGTATAAATAAGACAGGCGTAAAGATTGGAGCCAAAAATCAAACAAATCTGTGAAAAGCATCTGCTCAGATTTCCCTAAATGTCCTGCCTTTATTAGAAATTGAACTTTGAAATCATGAACAATGATTTACATAAAAGCAAGTATACTTTTATATTAAAATCATATAAAATGTAGCAAATTAATGTTTATTTGTTTTAATTAGAAGCAAATATGTAAAGTAGATTTCTCTTTTCTTTTTTGGTACTGGAGATTAAACCCAGGGGCATTCTACCTCCTGGCTATGCCCTCAGTCCTATTTTTTATTCTTTATTTTGAAACAGGGTCTCACCATGTTGAGGATGGCCTCACTAAGTAGCTGAGGCTGGCTGCAAACCTGGATCCTCTGGTCTCAACCTCCCAAGTACTGGGATTACAAGCATGCACCACCACTCCTGGCTTAAAGTAGATTTTTCTTTTAATATTTCACTATTAACTGATATTCTAAAAATTATCTGGCCAATTATTGGCTACTGTCACATTAGATCATGCTTGTTACAAATGATTACTGGCTGTAGCCATCAGAAATTCTGATTTGGAGTGGGTTCTGAGAATTTGCATTTCTTCCAGGTTCCCAAATGGTGCTGGTGCCATTGGGACAACACTTCGTTAGGCCTTTTCCAGATCGAGTGGTGCTGCTGAGAGGGCAGTTAGGATAGTTAGCAGCTAGCAGCATTGCTGTTGATAGCTGGGGGTGGTAAACAGTGGTTGAATTCTGAATGTATTTTGAAGGAATGTCCTCAGATATTAGATGTGGGTTTTTATTTTTAATGAAAACTTACTTTTTATGAGTATTTATTTTTCACATATAAAGTTTATTAAAAGTACACATATTAAGTTGACTATTCCAAAGTGAAAACGTATGTCATGGGAATGATCAAACCTATCTACTCGATACTAATCTGTTCAATAAATTCTCCAGATGCTTTTCTACAAATATTTGGGAATTAGCTGATTTTTCAACAAAACTCTAAGTTTTAGCTTTCATAGGGTCTTTGCTGGTATCAACAACTACTTGCTTCTTAGATTTAGAAAAAAATAACATGAGAAAAAAAAAAAAAGACCCTGCATATCATAGGCAAACCAGTTCATGAAAAAAGTAACATATATCTAGTTATGTATCCAGGGGGAAAACCAAAACACAAACACTTATTCAATGTCCATCAAGTGATCATCGCTAACATAGATGTGGATTTTAAGAGAAAGAGAAGTGTCAAGGATTGAACCAACATTTTTGGCCTGAATAAATGAAAAAAATGAAGGTACCATCAACTCTGAAAGAGGAAACTATAGTAGAATGTGTGTGATAATAAAGAGCCAGAGTTCAAGTTGGGGCATGTTAAATTAGAGTTGTCTCGTAGAAATCATGTGGAAGTGTTTTAGTCAGTATTCTCGCCATAGTGACCCAAACACCTGACATGCAAAACTTAGAGGAAGAAGTTTATTTTCTCCTAGTTCTAGAGATTTCAGTCCACATTAGACCGGCTTCTAAACAGGAGCCGTGGCTACAGGTCCTCAGGGCATCATGGTGGGGAGCAGAAAGAGAGGGTGAAAGTTTATGTCTGCTCCTGGAGGCAAAGGAGAGCAGAGCAAGAAGTCACAGCAGCCAGGAGTAAAGCACTTCCCTAGCAACCAAGTTCTGCCTGTGAACACAGCAATCTTGTCTACTTCATGAGGTCTGGGGGCACATTTTAAACCCAAAGCATTGCAAGAAGTGTTTGAAAAGTCTCATCTGGAGGAACAAATTAGGATATAGGCAGTATTTAAGTCATAAGAGTTTAAGTCATGAGTTCCCCAAGGGAGTGATTATAGACATAGGGCCACCTGCTTCAACAGCAAGACAAAGAAGATTGAGAAGATACCATAGAAAAATAGAATAATGAAGATAATGTGGTCAAGGAAGGAGAGATCAAATGTGTCAAGTGCTATCATTAGGTCATGGATGAAAAGAACAAAGAATTGGTCATTAGCCATCTGGATGCCACTGAGATTTAAGTAACAAACCAATTAGCATGGGTTTGTTCTTAAGAAGAAAAGAATTAGAGACAGTGAGTCTAGACAACTGGGGCAGTTTTGCTCCTAGGGAGGGAGCAAACAAAGGAAAAAGTGAAGTTGAGTCAAGTCCTGTTTTCATTTGTTTTTAAAATAGAAGTAGCCCCATGTTTGTTTATTAATGAACGTGATAGAGTAAGGAGGGAGGAAATCTGATTGCTTCTTCCCACTTTAAAATCTTTGAATAG
>PVLC010012142.1:0-44855 GCA_004027655.1 Graphiurus murinus | reverse complement strand
TATTTCATTTTTTTCTTCTGTTTCAAAATATTAATTCCTATTTCATATTCTGCCTTTCCCCCTCATCCCATGGCCCTTTGATCTAAATGTAGTGGCAGACTGGTTGGCAAAATGTTGGGAGAGAAGGCTGCAGATAAATAAGTATATTTGAAACACAACAAGAATGTTTAACTTTTCCAAACACTCAACCTTAACTACATTTTTCCTTTACCTTTTAGTACATTTTAGTTTTATAGAATTATTATGAAAATAGTACAGAGTCTCTACATTCTTCACATCCAAAGTTTTTCTATTAACATTGTATAATAATATGGAATATTAGTCAGAATTAATTAATATGGATACATTATTACTAACCAAAGTCAATAGTTTATGCAAATTTTCTTAGTTTTTACTAGTATGTGTTTTCTGTACCAATGTTGTATCTGAGATACTGTATTAGATTTAGTTGCCCTGTCTCATAAGGTTCCTTTTGGCTGTGAGAGTTTCTCAGATTTTTCTTGTTATTGATGACCTGAACAGTTTTGAGGTATAGGGGTTAGGTGTTTTGTGGATCATGCCTACAAGTAGAGAGTGCAGAAACCTGACAAAGACTTCCTCAAGCCAGGTAATCAAGATTCACAGTGATGAGTCATGTTGATGCCCTTGGTATGACAGAGTAAAAATGGCACTTTGCCTATGTGATTTTCCCCTCCCAGACACAATGTCCTAACCTAGTGATGAGAAAAATATCAGACAATCCTAATTGGAAGTCCTTCTACCAAATGCTTTATCTGTAGACCTCAAAAACTGTCCAAGACATAAAAGCAACATAAATAAATACAGAAATGAGGGACAATAGACATATTTGTGGAGAAGAATTTCAAATAATTTACTCAAACATTCCCTCATCACAGTAGACTCGTGAATATTTATTTTATGCTTTGGTTTACAGTCCAATCGTATTTTATTTATTTTGTTTTTCCAATTGTTCTAACTGAACCTCTTCTAGTTGTCTCCAGTATCCCTTGATACATCCCTGTGATTGTGAGAGATTTTCATTTTTTTCCTTTACATTTTTAGCAGGAGAGCACTTTTATTTTGAAAAATACACATAACATAAACCTTATCTTCTTAAACATCTCTGAGTGTGCGGTTCAGGAATACAAGAATATTCACTTTGCTGCGCAACCAATTTTCAGAGCTTTTCCATCTTGTAAAACTCTGTACTTACTATCTCTCCAGCACTGGATAACCACCATTCCACTTTATGTTTCTGTAAGTGTGTCTACTTTACATATATAAGTGGTCTCATAGAGTATTTGTCTTTTTGCACTGACTTATTTCACTCAGTGAATGTAAGATCCAAAGGTGTTGTAGCATTTGTCAGAATGTTCTTCCTTTTCAAGGCTGAATAATAGCCCATTGAATGCATATCATGTTTGCTTATCCATTTATTTATTGATGAATACTTGGTTTGTTTCTATCTTTTGGCTATTGTAAATAATGCTGTTATGAATATAAGTATATAAATTTCTCTTCAAGATCCTACTTTAATTCTTTTGGACTTACACCTAGAAATAAGACTGATGAATAATATAGTAATTCTATTTTTAACTTTTTGAGAGATCATCATAAGCTGTTTTCCATATGACTGGGTAATTTTAATTCCCACCAACAATAAATAAAGATTCTAATTTAGTCATATCCTCACAACAATTTGTTATTTTGTCATTTTTGTTTTGCTTTTTTGGCTATGGTGGTTATTTGTTTTTGGTAATAGTGATCCTAGTGGATATGAAGCAATATCCTATTGTGGGTTTGATTTGTACTTCCCCAATGATTTATGATGTTGACAATCTTTTGACATGCTTATTGGACATTTGCATATTTTCTTTGGACAAATATTTGTTCAAGTCTTGTGGCCAGGTTTTAGATTATTCTGTTGTTATTGCTGTTGAATTATAGGAATTTATAAATTCTTGATGTTAACCACTTACCCAATACATGATTTGCAAATATTTTCTGCTATCCCAAAGGTAGACGTTTCACTCTGTAGATTATGTGCCTTGATGTACAATAGTTTTTAATCTATTTTTACTTTTGTTGTCATATCAAGAAATCATTGTCCAATCCAAAGCAATGAAGCTTTCCTCCTATGTTTTCTTCTAAGAGTTTTATAGTGCTAGCTATTACATTTAGATCCTAGATCCATTTAGTTAATTTATATATGTATATAAATTTATATATATATATATATATATATAAGAGTTCAGGGTTTTTAAAATTTTTTTTCATGTTAATATCCAGTTTTCTACCACTTATTGAAAAGATTATCTTTTCTCTCATTAAATGGTGCTGAAAACCTTGTCAATAATCATTTATCCATATACATGAAGGCTTATTTCTGAGCTTTCTACTGTGATCCATTTATCTGTATGTCTGTTTTGACCTCAGTACCACATCATTTTGATAGCTGTAACTTTGTAGTAAGTTTTGAAATCAGGAAGTATGGTCTCCAATTTATTAATTTTCAAGATTGAATTGGCTATTTCAGTGCCTTGATATTCCTTATGAATTTTGATATTTTTCTGTATCATAAAAATAATTGGTATTTTGATAAGTAATGAATTAAATCTGTCTGTTCCCTTGTATAGTATTCACATCTTACCAATTTTTTTCCAGTCCATGAACACAGGATGTCTTTTCATTATTTGTATCTTTAGTTTTTTCATAAGTGTTTTATCATTTTCAGTTTACAAGTTTTTCATTTCCATGATTAAGTTTGCTTCTAAATATTTATTCTTTTTGATGCTATTACAGATGGAATTTCTAATTTCTTTTTTTCTGTTGTTCACTGCTAGTGATGGAAACACTCATTTTGTGTTAAAAAACCTATAATTCTCATTTCACACAGAGCTTCAAAAAATACAGAATGTTAGAATATATTGCAAAGACAGTAGATTTTCTTCAGAGGAATCTACAGTCTCAGCATTTTGAGTTCAAGCACTTTCACTCACAGTGTGATTCAGCATCTATGTTACTAAAGTTGGGTCTTGATTTAAGGACTTTTTATTACCATATTTTCCTCTTTCATGCAGGAGATTGGTATGTTTATCCTTTTTGCTTATGGAAAAGAGAAAGACAAGGTCAGTCTTATCTTGTGGGGTAGATCCCCTAGATAGTAGCATCATCCTTGCTACTGAAAGGAAACCTTGCATCAGACGAGCTAATTATAATTTATTTAGTTCTTAGGAGAGTATGTTTTGAGACTAGAAAAATCTGTTTTTGCCTTTAGCACTGAGATTTACTAGTGGTAAAAACTCATTAGTTTACTTATTATCACCAAAAACTCAATCTTCTTTGGAAAAATAATGAAAATATTAATACCTACCTCCTAAAGTTTTTATCTGCACAAATCAGTGAAGTGCTTAGCATAACACCATGCATGTAGAAATTCCTCTGTATTGTATAAATTTCTAACATGTTTTCTATCTGACGAATGGTCAGATAATACACTGGATTCAGTGCTTGACACAGGAGTTCATCAACATCTTTTTTTATTGAATACGGGATAAAGAAATACTAATTTCAACTGGAAAATGAAGCAAGATTGATGGCTTGCTTGTGGGGGTGGTGGAATGAATTTGTCCCAGAAGTCATAACCAGATAGCAGTACTTTATGGTTCTATCTTTTTCTTTAAAAGTTCATTGAGAAAGATCAGTCTGCTGCAGTGGAGCTTGGCAATGATAGCACATGTGCATCACAGGACGGGATGTGATGTGTGGTGTAGAATTCATAATCTAGGATGATTAGAAATTCTGATATCAAATTTTACAAACTGGCTCCTTTCCAGTTCTCCTGAATGTGTGCCTGAATCCAAATAGCATAGTTAAAGAAAAAAAGAATATCAAAACTGAAATGTACAGTTAATGAACTTCCCAAATACTGGAACTCAAAAAACCAGTTCTAAATTAAGTAGAGGGATGTGTTCTCAGTGAAATTCTGTCTTCCAATTCTTTGAAAGCCACTTTTCTAGGAGTCCTCCTATACCAAATGTGCGTGGGGTTTTCTTAGTAAATAAATGTGTATCACTAGAAGGAAGTGCATAAAAACGAGAAGTGAACAGATGGCATGGAAGTATAATGATGATCCAATTGGTCCATATTATAAAGGGGCCGTCACAAAAAAACTCAAGGGAGCCAATGGCCAAACACTTGAAGATAATGGGGAAAAGCCCTTTGTAACTTCCCCCTCTTATCTTTCACATTTATAGAAAATTGCAAACATAAGAAGCAACTTATCAGAAAGTGAGGCATAGAACACCAATTCATGTAATACATCCATCTTATTGTCCTCCACTGGAAATTTCAAAAATCCAGGTAACACTTGGTCAGATTGAGATGTCTGAATACTATTTCCATGAAATTTCCAGGATAAAGAAACTATCAAGCACAAGAAGAGTCCTCCATCTTCCCTTCTCTCATCTTTCAGGGAAACCAGATATTTTACCCCTTTCTGCTATCGCATGATTTTCTGGCATCTTTTCTAATTTAGTCAAATTGTTGGTGGGAATTGCTTCAAACTACGTTGTTATCCTTCTCTCTCTCTCTCGGATGTTCTTACTGAAACTGAAATAGATGTGTCATCTGCAATCACTTTAACAGTGTGGAAAAGCATTCCTGTTGGAACTTCACAACATGATTTTGCATTTAGTTTAAGCCCATTTCAACTAGGTTGAACCGGTAGTAGAGATACTAGTATGAGCATCAAATTAATTTCAATTCTGTTCAGCAAATATTTCCAGAACATCTACAGTAATCTTAGAACTGAGTTAGGCCTAAGGTCTCCCGCCTTCTTGAGAAGCAATGAAATTTCCATGTGTGAGAAGTCTTTGAGCCCGAATAGCGCGCCTTAACAAAGTGCTAAGAGGAGACAGTGACCATTCATAGCTGAGTCCTTAGTTATAAGAACTGGCAAAATTCAAATGTCATGCTGAATTTTGAGGATTATTATTAAAAGGGGTCTCTTAGCCTCAGCACTATTGACATTACGCTTCAGAAAATTTCTTGTGTGTGGGGGGATCTTATGCTTTGAAGCATGTGTATTAGTTAGCTTATATGCAGTAGGTGCCAATAGCATTCCCCACCGTGAATTATAACAATGAAAAATGTCTTGAGATTTTTTAAAATGTCTCTAAGAGGCAAAATCACCGTCAAATGAGATGCTATTGTAAAAGTTCCATTCTTTGTCTTCAAAGAGTCTTCTGTTTAGTAGACAAAGGTATATTACATATTAGACAATTAATTAAATCACAAACAGTGCAAAGCAGATGAATATTGACTATAATGAACTCTTGAAAAGCAGAAAAAGCATGGGGCTAGTGACTCGAGTCATTTTTTTATTTGTCCTACAATGCCTTGCCTCATTCTTTTTTTGTTTGTTTTTTTTTGTTTTTTGGTACTGGGGATTGAACCCAGGGGTATTCTACCTCTGAGCTATACTCCCAGCCCTATTTTTTTATTCTTTTATTTTGAAACCGAGTCTCACTAAGTTGCGGAGTGCCTCACTAGGTAGCTGAGGCTGGCCAAGAACATGGATCCTCTGATCTCAGTCTCCCAAATGCTGGGATTACAAGCGTGCGCCACCACACCCGGCTCTTGCCTCATTCTTGATTCTTTGTTTATGCAACTTTTCCCCAGCAATTCTAAACTGATAAATACAAGTAAATTTAAGATAGTGCTTATGCTACCTGAAATTATGTCAAATAGCATGTATATACATCCATCTATTCATACATGCACACATATGTACAGTGTGTGTGTGTGTGTGTATGTGTGTGTGTGTGTGTGTGTTACGGGGGATGGAACCCAGGGACATTCTACCCCTGAGCTACACCCTCAGCCATAGTTTATTTTATTTTATATTTTTGTTTTAAAGCAGAGTCTCACCAGATTGTTGAGAGTCTCCTTAAATTGCTGAGGCTGGTCTCAAACCTGCTATCTTCCTGTCTTCCTGTCTCACGTTCCCAACATTTCTTGATGCAAGTAGTAACCTCAATTTTTGTTGTTATATATTGCATCTCACTGGAGTGAAGGATGTAAAGAAAAATCAATTTGTTCATTTTTTTAGATTCTTAAAATATTAGAATTTTTGAGACCTTTAAACATTTCCTATCAACTGTAAACATTTGTATGAAAACAGTAGATATAATTTTTCCATTTTTTTCTTTTATGACTGGAGATTCAATCCAAGGGTTGACTTCTATTTCTGAGCTATACCCCCAGCCTTGTTATTTCCTTTTTATTTATTTTGATATAAGGTCTCACTAAGTTACTGTTCTTTGGCCTCAAACCGCTGTTTTCCTGTCAGTCTCCCAAGTTTTGGATTACAGGTTGTGCTGTCTCTATCTTCCATCTTTCTTGTGTTTGCTCTAGGTTTTAAGTCCTCTCAACTGCCCAGTTAGCTATCAGAGAGTATTTCCAGGCAATTAAAAGCATGTTCAGGGTCTCAGGTTAATGGACATCAAAACCACCAAACAGATTTTTCTTTTTGTTTATTTTAATGATTTCCAGAGTTGAAAAAATTCTGCAAGGGCTTCCCTTCACTCTTGAATCTGAAACATGTCTTTAAAATAAATAAAACATCTATTTACTGTCATTCTTGGTGACAGTAAATTTATTTTCTTTTGTTTGGTCTTTAGTGGACATGAATGGGCAATGTCACAAGAGGGGGAAAAAAAACCACTTTACGGCTATTATACACAAGACATAAAAGCAAACATTTAAACTGTGACTTCTAGCAAATAATAGCCATAGACATTCTTGCTAAAGATTTTATAATGAGGAATTTTACAACTCTTGAGTAAATTTATACAGAATCACAGAGGAGGGATCTTGGGTAATTCTCATTTTTTTTCTCTCTCTCTCTCTCTCCATTCTCCTCTTATATTAAAAAAATAAGACCATACTTTCTGTGTGGTAACTTGTCATTACCAGGAATCTATTCTAATTCTTAATCAGGTTATTTTTTTCCAGACTAATCTTAAAAAGCAGCTGATCATACAATCTTCAGCAGTTCCTCCATTGCACAACCCAAACTTCTGAGCTAATTACTCCCAACTCTGTTATGTCAGGCCCTCTAGAAGCAGAATCTGGGATGGGGATTCTTATGCAAGCAAATGATAAGGAAGATGTTCTCAGCAGAAACCTGTAAGGATGAGAGGAAAGGTGAGGGGCTGGGAAGCTGGAGAGGGCTGAGGAAGAAGCTCAGCAGAGCTGTGGTTTCAGCTGACATCCAGCCCAAGTCTGATAGTAGGAGGAGCTGTGGATTATGAATGGCACCACCTGTTGCCACCTTAATGTAGAGGGTAGCTTTGTACCCTGTGTCAATAGTTGAAGGCCATCACCAATATGACAGATCCCAGGAGTCTCCCAGGCATCTTTCAGCCAGGGGCAATTTTCCAGGGAATGGTATGACTGCGAGACTTTATCATCAACACTCCTGGCAACTGGGGCCTGGATGCACCAGCCAGGTAAAGGGAATATGGTGGAGTGCTGGTAGGCTCCAGAATACAAGCCACTGTGATCTGGCTTCACTCATCATTGTCCTCCTTTGGGTGTCTTCCCCCCTCTTGTTTCCTGTAAACACTTCCTTTTCTCTTTCTTTATAATGCTAATGCTTAAGTATCTGCTTCTTCTTTAACCTTTCCTTCAGGAACAAAGATGATGGTTCACTACAAGATTCTTTAGACAACTGGAAAATCAATTGATTAAACGGTATCTGCCTCTTCTTGGCTGCTTGCCTGACAACCATTCTCATCTCCCTGATTTCTGCACTCAAGACCCAGGCCCCTTTGCAGAAGCCAAAAATGCTGGGTATTCCCTTTCTCAGCCTCCCCTGCTGCCACAGCATAGATGCATGACTTAGTTCTGGCCAGAGGAATGAAGAACTCGACTGAGGACTTTTGGAAGAGGGAACACATCCCAGTCTTGCTGCTTGTGAACAACACGCATGACAGCGTGATGCGTGGAGCTGCTCCAGACACTTTACAATCTCATGACAAAGCTGGCAGAAGCTCAGCAAGGTCCGCCTGGGGCCTGTCTCACTGAGTTCTGGAATTAACCCTTGGGGCTGCCATAGGCTTTTTCTTATCTGCTGTGGTAAGGAGTAAAATAAATGCCATTTGGAGGGCTGGTATTTTCTTCTATGTGGCTGAAAACACCCTATACTCTCTATGGAACTTTCTGGTAAAAGCTGTATTTGAGAATATGGTTAAGCTTTAACAATGATATGTGTCCTCCTATTCCCTCCTGCCTGAACTGATGGCACTGGATATAGCCGGTTACATGGTTGTGAGCAGTGCACCTAATTCACAAGAAAAAACAAAGACAAACAACAAAAAAATGAAAGAGACCAGTGAGTGAGGTTGTACATTATCAGAATTAGGAAGCTCAAGAGTGCAGCCACTGGAGGATGCAAGCAGCTCCCTCCCGTGCGTGAGTGCAGGAAGCCTGGGAAGGAGTGGGGTGGTCATCCTCTGGGGCACTCTGACTCTGTCTGCTAGAGCAACATGCCTGAAAAGGTCAGGCTCTGCCCCAGTGGGCTGATTACTCCTACCCAGTGGGAGAAATAGGTAAAAGTAGAAGGAAGGGGCTGCAGTGGGCACCTGTAATATTCTTCAGGAGAGAGGAAAATTCCTGTTTGTTTTTTTTGTTTTTCTTTGACCAGAAAATGGAACATAAAGTAAAAAAAAAAAAAAAAAAAGAATTATTTTATTATTCTCTGACAATTAGTAATGGTAATAATAATTAGGAGCCCATTCTGTGCAGGATGCATTCTGCTAAGAGCTTTGCATTCATTATTTCCTCTGAATTTCAAAATAACTTGAGGAATCTGGCACTTTTCTTCCCTCCCAACTTTTGTTTGCATTCTCTTCTCTTTAAATTTCCTATTCTTTGTTCAGGATTGTTCTGCTTGCTCACAGGTTATTTTGTATCTCCTGCTCTGTGGTCATGTGTTCATGAAAGAGGAAGGTTGGGAAACGGGGAAGCGAGAATAGTAGGTAAAGTAGCTACTCACAAAAAGCTCTCCCTTTTTCTTCCAAGAATCTTAAGATTAGAAACACTTTTAGTTATTTTATACATTTACCCATGTGACTTAAAACATCTTAAACAGACCACATTGGAACATATGCAAGAGAAAATTTGCATTATTTGTAGAGCTTGGAGTTGGAAATGCAGGTGAGTATAGAAAGAAATTTACACAAGATTAGTCTTGTAGAGAAATTACATTTTCTATATAAGATTAGTTCTCTGAGATACTAGTAGATATTCTTTGGAAAGTAGTTCTTTGACCATTTAAGTTTAGATGCTCTAGATTTAGCTAAATTAAAGAATTTTCCTTCTTTAAGTCCTGTTCAGTCAGGACTTTTAAAACATTAATCTTAACTGCAACTTTCCAAGAACAAGACAGAGCCTGAAGAATGTCTCCAAGTTATCCAACCACAAATTCCTCCAGATGAGCAGAGCTTATTAACAATTCTGGCCAAAGCATTCTGAGAAAGATACTTTGAGAAATGCTTCTCTGGTAGACATGAAAAAGATTCCATATTAATCTTTTCATTGACTTAATTACTAATGTCACAACACATGCATTTATTATAAAAATTCTACTCCAATCATATTGATATAATTCTAAGGTAGATATATATTAGTTGATTTTTCATATTTGCTCTTACTAAGACCATTTATACTGAGCCTTCTCTTTTCTTGGTAAGTTACTCTTTTGTAACTTACCAAGGTGAGCCAGTACAAATATGTAAAAAATATACTTCAGAAGAGATTACATATATATATATATGTGTGTGTGTGTGTGTGTGTGTGTGTGTGTGTGTATACACACATATATAATATATATTATATATATGATGAGAGAAGCTATAATGGGAACCTGTAATACTCTTCAAGAGGGAGAGACATTCCTGGTTTCTTTTCTTTGGCCAGAAAACAGAGCTGAGAGTGAAAAATAAAGTGATTATCCTATGACAATAATAAGCCCATACTGTGCATAAATGTGTGTATGTGTGTGTGTGTGTGTGTGTGTGTGTGTGTGTATCATCAGTAAAACAGAGAGAAAAATAAAATCAACAAAATTAAATACTACAAGTCACTCTACCTTGGGCAAAAGGCTAACTTCTCTGGTCTTTTCTAGAAGCTCTTGCTCCTCATCAATGACAGGTAGATTAGGACTAAAAAGTCCCACTCTCAATACTTGGTTAAGTATATTTTAGAGATATGCAATTGTAGAATAGTTCATATAATTGATTAACTTACAATCATGCATGTAATCTAAAGATAAAGATATTTTAACTATTTATACTTGTTAATTTACTATGCAGATAGGCAGAGATTTTGAACACAGAAATTCCCATTACCACTGAAAAGGAAATATGGGGAAAGATTCCATTCATGATAGCTCCAGAAAGAATAAAACATATAGGTTTTAATTCTAATCAAGGAAGTAAAAGACCTCTATGATGAAAACTACAGGGCAATGAAGAAAGAAATAGACACAGATATTAGAAGATGGAAAGACGCCCATGTTGCTGAATAGACAGAATAAACATTATCGAAATGGCCATACTACCAAAGGCAATATACAGATTCAATGCAATCCTCATAAAAATACCAGTATCATTCTTTACATAAATAAAGAAAAAAATTTCTAAAATTTATATGGGAATATAAAAGACAACCGGATAGCCAAAGCAATCCCTAGCAACAAAATCCATGCTGGAGGCATCACAATATCTGACTTCAAAGTATTACACAAAGCTATCATAATAAAAACAATATGATAGTGACACAAAAACTGACACATAACTCAGTGGAACAGAATAGAGGATACAAAAACAAACCCTCACACCTATAGCAGCTTGATCTTGGGCAAAGGGGGCAAAAACAGACACTAGAGAAAAGATAGTCTTTTCAATAAATGGTGCTAGGAAAACTGGTTAAACATATGTAGAAAAATGGAACTAACCCCCCCCCCCAATCTCTCACCTTGTACAAGAGTCAACTTAAGATGGATAAAGAATCTAGAAAAGACCAGAGATTTTACAAATACTAGAAGAAGGCATAGGAACAATTTTCAAACACTTACACACCGGTGAGAACTTTCTCAGTAAGACCCCCAAAGCCCTGGAAATAAAAACAAAAATCAATAAGTGGGATTGTATCAGGTTAAAAAGCTTCTATGCAACAAAGGAACTATCAAAAACCTAAAAAGAAAGCCTAAAGAATGGAAAAAATATATATTTATCAGCTACCCCTCTGATAGAGGATTAATATCTAGAATACTAAAGAGTTAAAAAAAAGAAAAAACTCACTACCAAAATACAAAGAAGCAGGGCATGATGGTGCATGCTTGTAATCCCAATACTTGGGAGGCTGAGATAGAAAGATTGCAGTTTTCAGCCAGCCTCAGCAAATTAGTGAGGCCCTCCAGAATGTAGTGAGACTCTGTTTCAAAATTAAAAAAATAAATAAATAAATGAACAAAATAGGGCTGGGGGTGTAGCTCAGAAGTAGAATGTCCCTAGATCCAATCTCCAGTGTTAAAAAAAAAAAATTAAAAACGGGAAATTGATCTTATTAGACACTTCTCAAATGAAGAAATACAAAAGGCCAATAAATATATGAAAAAAATGTTCAACATCATTAGCAACAAAGAAATGCAATTCAAAACTATGTCGAGATTCCATCTAACCCCAGTTAGAATGGCAGTCATCAAAATGCAAACAACAATAAACGCTGGTGAGGATATGGTAAAAAACACAACTCTTGTACACTGTTGGTGGGATTGCAAGTTAGTATAGCTGCTATGGAGATCAGCATGGGGCATTCCTTAATAGTCTGGGAATGGAGCACCCTACGACCCAGCTGTACCACTTTTGAGAATCTTCCCAAAGGCATTGAAATCAGATTACATGCATTTTCATGTTTATAGCAGCTCAATTCACGATAGCCAAACTATGTAAGCAGCCCAGAAGAATGGATTACAAAATTATGGTATATAGTCACAATGGAATTCTATTTAGACCTAAAAATTGACACAATTATGTCATTTGCAGGAAAATGGATGGAACTTGAGAATATTATACTTAGTGAGATTCACCAGTCACAGAAAGTGAAAGGCCATATGTTTTCACTAATTTATGGAAGCTAGAGAGAAACTTGGAAATAAAAAGACTTCAGATAAATGAGGGAAGACACAGATAAATGAGAGGAAGAAGGGGGAGGAACAAGGGGAGATCTGATAATGGTAACTATTCAAATAACCATATGTTCATACAGGAAGTTATTTATATCAATGTAAAGACCATCTATGGCTGGGGGTGGGGCACACAGCGGGAACTGAAGGGAAACATACATTGAGGACATACTCATGAAGGAGACTGTGGGAACTGGGCCCCTTCCTCTTCCTCTTTGTTTTCTGGTGCATGAAGGGAGCAATCAGCTCTGCAGTATGTTCCTGACATGATGTGCAGTCTTGCCACAGGCCCAAAATAAAGGGTCAAGTGGTCATGGACTGGAACCTACAAAACTGTCAGCCAAAACAAACCTTTCCTCTTCATAATTTAATTATCCCAGGTATCTTGTTACAGTGATGAAAAGCTTATTGATGCAAGTAATGACAGTGACTAGCTCTTCAAATGCTTATCTGCTATCTGTATATCCTCTTTGGTGAAAGTTTGCACATGTATTTAATCATTTTCTAGTTGAGTTTTTTGGCTTATTTTGCTGGTAAGTTTTAGAGGCCTTTATATATTCTAGATATTACAGTCACCTAGGAATGTAGTTGCAGATATTTTCTCCCATTTTGTAGCTTATCTTTCAATCTTTTTGGTACATTTTTCAAAGAGCAAACCTCAGAATAGAGAGGAAGTTCCTTAGCTTGATAAAGAACATCTACAAAAACTTTATAGCTATCATCATACAGTGAGTTGACTTTTGCTGAAAGGTTTCTGTCTTAGAAATTTTTAAACCATGAATTCAATTTCCTTAAGTTATTGGGTTATTTACATTACCTGTTTCACTGTGGGAGTGTTATGGTTGTTTTGAGAAAGTGATTCATTTTCTCTAAAATTTCAAGTTTATGTGGATAGAGTTGTTCATGGTATTCCTTCAGTATTCTTTTGATATCTGCGGAACTGTCGTTATATAATATGTTTTTCCCTTGAGATTGGTAACATGTGTGTGTCTTTTCTCTCCTTTTTTCTTTGTGAGTTTTGCTAAAGTTTAAAAATTTTATAGACCTTTTCAAGGAACTAGCTCTTTGTTTCCTGGATTTTTCTCTATTGTTTTTCTATTTTCAATGTCATTAATCATTCATTCTGTTTGTTTCCTCCTGCTCTTTTTTTTTTTTTTTTTTTAAGAAATAAGAGCTTAAGTCATTTATCTCGAACTTTTTCTCTCTTTTCTACTGTGTGCATTTAGTGCTACACATTACCCTCTCAGGACTGCTTCAGTTGTCGTACCAATTTTGATACATTATGTTTTCAGTTGAAAACATGTCAGACTTCCTTCTTGACTGTGGATTACTTAAAAGCATAAGGTCTGGAAGACCGGGGATGGAGTATTCTAGTCTCAATGTTTGTGTTAACCCAGAATTAATAATCTAGTAGTAAGAGTAGTAAGAGTTCTTCAAGAGGTGATTAGGCCATGAGGGCAGACCCCTTTTATACGGCATTGGGGTCCTTACAAAGGCCACTTTGGGCACCTCCTGTCCCTGCCACCATGTGAGCACAGGATGGGAAGGCAGCCCTCCGTAACAAGAAGCGGCCCCATCAGGCACTGAATTGGACGGTAACTTGATCTTGGACATTCAGCCTCCACAATTCAGAGAAATACATTCCTGTTGTCCAAAAGCCACCCACTCTATAGTGTTTTATTATAGCAGCCTGAACTCAGTAAGGCATATAGGTTTATAATCATTGTTCTGAAAGATACCTCATGTTCTAAAAGTTACTTCATACATATGGAATAATCCGTGTATATAATAAATAATCTACCGGTGTTGTCATGTGTAAGTGAGTTAATTTTACCTCGTTGTTTTATCTTCCTCTATTTATAATACAATTTTCAGAAATATTTCCTTACACATACATTTAGAACCTAGGAGATGGTGTTAACAGCTTTTGCTTCAACCACTAAACTTAATTTAGAAAACTTAAGGAGAGAACTATTTTTGAGGATAGCAAATATATGTACATTTTGTACACACACACACACACACACACACACACACACACACAACCCAAAATAGGGGGGTTCAGTGTCATTTAAACTCTAGATAGACATTAAGTAAATATGTTTTATTTGCAGTAAGATTATTTATGGCCTTATTTTTCCCAGTCTTTCAGGAGGCAATCTGTGGACGTGGCAATAAATCAAGAGAAAAATTGCAAAACCCTCGCAGAGCCTTGGAATCTCCTCATCCAGTTGTGATTTATCACCACGAGGACCTGATGGCATCATTTGTTTGTACTTCATATTACTAGTTGTTTTCTGCATGTTTGCCCTGATGCTTGGTGAGCTCTCTGTAATCATGACTCTCTTGGACAAGCAGCCTCTTCATAAAAAATATTCCATGTGGAGACAATAAAACCAATGGGAAGTCGTCATCATACCCCTCATGAAGTAATGTTGCATCTTTGCCATGGCCCCCCAAAATGCCTCCGTTGATAACTTCTGATTTGTTTGTCCAAATGTAAAATGAATTGACTCAGTACAGACAAGGGTTTCTCCCCGGAAACCCTTGACATTTTGAGATCATTCATTGGGGGTGAGGAGGGAGGTCCTGAGCATCCTGGGATGTTAACTGACATCCTGATCGCCACAAATAGATGCCAGCAGTAACCTATAGCTCATCTTACCCCAGTCACAGCAAGCAAAAGTATCTCCTGGAATTTCCAGGTGTCTCCTGGTGGCCAATCTTGCCCCAACAGAGCTACTGATATAAAAGTAAGTTATGTGAAGTTTGTTCTCCACGTCTCTGTTCTCTGCTGGAATGTTCACTTCTTTCTTCTTAGTGATGAACCCTCACGACAAGCAGGGTGTCTTTCTACCTTTTTCCATTGTTTACTGATAAACACAGATCATTTGTATCTTTTACTTTCTAGGTTGCTTGCACAACTCTGCTATTGGGTACATGCTTGGTTCAGATGGGTGGACTTGATCATTTCTTCAGGAAGCCATTGTCATCCCCAAAGCACTCCATGGAGTCACAACTACTGTGTCCACTGGGGACCTCTGGGGACAGACAGCTCAGAAACAAAGTCTTAACCTCTGGCAGACTTCACGTCTTCCTAAACAGAGTTTTAACACAGCTTAATTTAAAACATTCATTTATTTATATGGTGTTTCAGAAAATAAGTAACAAGCAGAAGAAGATGGGAGGTATAGTTTCTTGGTATGTAATTTTTAGCTAAGTATTTCTTGAAGTCTTTCTCTGAACACTTGTTTTAAGATATGTTCACAGAAGTAGGGAGAAATAAAAAAGATTATCTAGGATCAGATGAATTTGAAAACATACAAAGTTAAGTAAGGTTCTTTCTGGGAACTTTCTATGTACTATTGTATATTAAAAGTATATATTATATACATCTTTAAACAAAAAGACAAAACATATTTAACCTATTTCCTTCCTAAACATATTTACCTAGAAGATCTCTTCCCAGCTTACACTCTGGGAAATTCTATAGTTGTAGTTTGAAATGTGCCCTTCAAGCCAAGTGTGGTGGCTCATGCTTGTAATCCCAGTAATTGTGACGCTGAGTCAGGAAGATTGCAGATAAGAGGCCAGCCTCAGCAACACAGTGAGACTCTCAGCAACCTAGTGAGACCCTATTTTAAAATAAAAAAAAAGGCCTGGGGGTGTGGATCACAGGTAGAAAGTCATTGGGTTCAATCCTTAGTACCATACACAAAAAAATGCTCTTTGAATATATTTGTCCTAATTTTTAATACTGAGAAAGAGAAAAAGACACACACATAAATAATTATTTTATAATCCCAAATACAGTTAATAGTCTAGTAATGAAACAAAATTTATAGAAGGGAGAGGGAGACCTTGTTTGATTTAAGGAGTCAAGGAAATCCAAGAGGAAGTAGTAATTCAGTTGTGATTTGTGATGGATGGAAAATGTAAAATAAATCCTTTGAAAAACAGTGCACTGATGAGTATGAAGATATAACCAGTCCAGCTGGCCATGGTGCCACATGCCTGCAATCCCAGCACTTAGGATTTCTCCTTATTGAGAAAGGAGTATTGCAAGTTTGAGGCCAGCCTCAGCAACATAGCGAGACCCTGTTTTAAAAATGAAAAATAAAAAGGGTGGGGGTGTAGCTTGGAGGTAGAATGTCCCTAAATTTAATCCCTAGTACCAAAAATAAGTAAGTAGCAAGTCCAAATGTGGTATCATGGAAAGCATGCTTTGCCAAGTTCTTTTGGTCATAGCTCAGGGACTGTGTACACCAGTTTAGAATCCTGGAGTCTGTGTAGCCACCGATGAGAAGAGGATATACTTTGAAAATATGAGGGTCACCTGCAGAGTCATGTTTCAAGAGCATGAATTAGCCACTGAACTCAAAGTGAACTAAATGGAAGTGGAGGGAAGCCAACAAAACAGGAGAGAAAGGACAAATTTTGAGGCTGTGGGCAAATTTTGGAGACACAAGAGAAATGATGAGTTTGTTTATGGGGTAAGGGCGGTAAGGATGGAAATCTATATCTTTTCAATTCCATAATGAGGTTTATGTGGTCAAAGGTTCATCCTAGATTTCAATGTCATTTTGTAGAAGGAATGGATGGATGAATTAGTGGCAAAGCTAGAATTAGATCTTGATGCTTAGGATTTTCTAAAACATGCTTTTCTGCAATTCTCTTTAAAATAGTTCATCCAATGATAAATAATTAACACTTGAAGTGTAGGAAACTCTATTGATACTTTCAAATGATAAGACCATTATTCTATAGAAAGTAATTACAATTTGAGACTGTCACCTCAGTTAAACCCTTTCTCTAGTGATATTGTAACAAAGTTGAACTACATGGCACAACCATACAGGTCCATCAGTGCTAACTAATTATCTGTTACCTACTGGCCAGGGGGGTTGCTGGGTGGGGCACCAAACATAGATAACTCTTCATTGTATGGATTTTACAATGTCTGGCTATGCCTTGGTGAGCAGACAGGCAGTACGGGACCACATTTTGGGTTATTCAGAAGCCACAGAGGAAGCCAGCCAGATGGTGTTGTTTCAGGAATGTCAAGAGAAACATCCTATCTGCTCCCAAATGCCTTTCCTACTACTTGTTGCTGTTTTTGCAAGGAGGCCTGAAAGCTTAATTTTTCCACATACATATATGACTTAAAATGCAAATTTCCTCAGAAAAGGTCAGGCCCTATTTAATTGTTTATTAATACATGAATGATGCCAACTTCTATTCCCAAGGTGCTGCAAACCTGCAGGCAGTAGAAGTTAGGAATACTAGAGAAGTGTTGGTGTTCAAAGATGAAAGAGTGCATGCAATGAAGTACCTTCCTCTGTTGCAATGTGAGTGAGATCAGGCCTTATGTGTGCATAAGGAAAGGGGAATTGCCACGGAAAGTCTTTCTTTTATCATCCTCAATGTTACCTCACATTGTTTGTAGAATACTTCTATCTTACAGTTTGGATTGATAGGTCCTCATAAAAATCAAACACATTTCCCAAAGTTCATTGGACTTAAACAGATGCTGAATTTCGTCTGTTCCAGATGAACTGCAGAATGGAGGTTAAAAGATCATCAATGCTATCATTAACTAGTTAACTAGTTACATAGCTTCAAGGAAATGGTTTATTGCATTTAAAACTACTAATGTCTCCATCTGTTAACCAGTGAGATCCAGTGGTCTTAAATTGGCTTTCCATCTCTGAGATACTAAGACCTCTTTATTTTTGTGACATTGTAAATAAAACACATGATTGGTGTTAACTTATGCTGAATTCCACAACTATTATCCTTCTCAGTCCTCTTCAATTTCCCTTTTTTATGAAATGGAGCATTCGGTTATAGATTCTAATTTCTTAAGATGGCATAGCTCATAATTCTTAAATCAAAATCATATTTTGAGACATATTATATAATGACTTGGTACAATGCACTAATGTGACCATTATTAGTTAATATAAACTTCCACTTGGAAAAAAACAGGCACCTACCAAGGATCCCATCTTCTATACCTTCATGACCTACTCAAAAGGGTAGGCCAAAACCTACAGAAACTGAACTCAAGAGGAAGCACATATATAAGAGAAGTGGGCTGAAGACTTGCTTTTATAATTCACTTACACTGCATACCTTTACCTTAGTATATAGATTTTTTTTTCTACCTAGAAATGGAGGCATATGTGCTGAAAGATATTCAAATTGAGTAGATTTTGCAAATTATTTTTATGGAAGCAAATTCAAGGTAGACATCTATGTGCTTCTCACTGTGTTTAAATTATTAGAGCATGCTCAACAGTTTTACAATCCATTGTATTTTTTTTTAAACGAATTTCCTTTTTATTCTCTCCCTCTTCCTCCCACTCTCCTTAGGATATATAAATCTCCGTAAAACACGGAGGTCACGATTAGACAAAGGCAGCTCTGTCACTGCTTTTCAACATTTCCATCGTGAATTCTTGTGGATTCTACTTGTAAAAGTTACATTTCAACTCTGTCATGTTCAACCTCAATTTATTAACTAGCAAATTCTTTTGCATTTGCCAAGCTCCTGGTTGCCAATTCCTTTATCCATTTCACTATTTCCATGAATTTTTTTTTGTTCTTCTGCCTACTGCAGAAGAAATCTCCTCCAGTCAGCAGTTTTTCTTAGAATCTGTGAGGAGGTTCCATGGTCTTAGTGTTTGCTGGCCACGACAGGGGTAGGGCCCTGTAAGGAGGGTGTCTGTCACAACAGGGAGTTATCCTGTCACCAGATTTGAAAAGAACTGAAGCCAGGATACTGAAATCAAAGAATTAACAGTATCTGGCTTTCAGTGCAGATTAGAAAAATTAAGCAAAGAACTTGATATTAGATTCTCAGAAAATGTGACTTGCCTGAGATTTGGCTACAGTTGCAAAGCTATGCAGCACAGCATGCTGGGAACTTAGATCACCCTGGGACTCTCCAATGGCCATTTGCATCTGTTGCTGGATAAATGTATTGACAATGACCACATGATGGTCTCGACTGATTTATATTCTGCTGAAGGTCTTTTATGGCAAAAATGCTTTGTTACTTATCTAGGTATGCATGTCTATTTTCCTAAAAGGACACACTTCAAGAGAAAATGAGCAAAGGTAAATGTGTCAGTCAAAAATAGGATTACACCAGGCAGTTCTCTGCCAAATGCCAGGGATAGCAAAGGTACATTCCATCCGAGGTCATAAGGTCACGTGCCAGGAGGGTAGGGAGAGGCAGCTGGGGACTCAGGTGCATCAGCTCCATCTGTATGGTGTTTCTCAAATACACAAAACCTGTTATATGTTACATATTTACATAACAGGTTAACAAGTGCTTCCTCAAATTAACAAAAATGAAAAGACCCTCATGAACTTCAATAATATTTCTACGAAAATAATTTCTACAAAAGAGATGCTCATTGTCGGGCTACTGTTTGTGTTGCCTTCTTTCTTCCAAATCTTCTTGAAGGTTGTTTTGCTCTGCCTTGCAGCAAACAGGGAGGCCAGGCCATTTGTTAAATTCAAACAAACTTTATCAAAACTGGGCACTCGTACTAGATTTGGATATTCCTATCTAGTATTGTCGCTAAAAAAGGCTTTCATGTACTCTAAAAGAATTTTTCAAATTAATATCTTAAATATTTTATTGCTTGGAAGTGTGAAGAGGTGGCTGAGATGCTATCTACTGTAAGGCCCTGTTTCCCATGTTCTATCTTTTAAACAACATAGCACTTTCAGGAATCTTAGTTATGAAGTGAAGGTAGTGAATTTATAACATTATTCCCATTGAACAGATAGAAATTTTGAAGGGATAAACTGAGAATCAATCAATGAATACTGTCTACCTAATAATAATAAAATGATCATGATTAAGACACAGGCTCTCTTCTACTAAATTCAACTCCTTAAGCCTATCAGGGAGATCATCAGAATCAGTCTCTTTCAAACGTGTTTTTCGATGACTCATTAGGTCTCACAATTGCCAGAATATGTTTGGGCATTGCTTTCAGAATTAACTATTTTTTTGTCTGTTGAACTCACCAGGTGGGGAAAATGACTAGCTCTCTTCTTGGTTACAAGAAGAGAGATTGAGCTTACTTTTCTTTTTACTCTTCTCTTTTCTCTTTCCTTTTCTTTTTGAAGTACTGGGATTGAACACAGAGGCATTCTACCTCAGCGCTACACTTTTAGACCTATTGTATTGTTTACTTTGAAACAGGGTCTTGCTAAATTACCTTGCACTGGTGGCCTCAAAACTTAGATTCTCCTGTCTCAGACTCACAAGTACTATGATTACAGGAATGCACCACCTCACTTGGCTAAGAGTGCACTTCTTTTTAAGGTGTTTAATTTCTTCACCTGGACTCCTTTACAAAGTTAGAATGGATTACATGTGACCTGTTTTCACTATAGTATTGTGTGAGCTAAGCACTCAAAGATGAAAAGAATCACTGTTCCTGCTCTTTATTGCCTAATAATTACTAACAGTAATTATAATCTACTGCTGTATTTGTAATATGGCATAAAGCATACAGATGGTGGTGAGAGCTTTGTGGTAGATGAGGTCATCTAAGTAAATCATGTATGATATGAAGAGGAAAGGCTGAAAGTCGAACTCTGGTGAATGGAAACATTTAAATATTCAATGAATGAACAATAAAACAATTCTAAAGAGAAGGAGGAGTAATCGGGAAATGATGGTGTTGGGAGCGTGGAAATCAGTGAATGTATTTGCTTCCTAGGACCACTATAGTAGAATGATACCAATTTGATGGCTTAAAGCATGAGCAGTCCATTCTCTCACAGTTTTGAGGTAGGAGTACTCCATGAATCTCTAAGTGTGGGCAGGACATGCTCCCTTTGAAACTCTGGGGGAGGTCCTTGCTTAGGTGCTAAGCCTTCTGAAGGCTCCATATATCCTTGACTCTGTGAATAACTCTGGTCTCTGCTCAGTTCCTCATATCACCATCTCCCCCTGCATCTGTGTCTTCACAGGACAATCTTCTCTCTGTGATTTCTGTGTCCAAATTCACTTTTCTTATAAAAGCATCAGTCTTACTGGATTAGGGCCCATGCCAGTGACCCCGTGTTAACTTGATCGCATCTGCAAAGACCATTTGTTCAAATGAGATCCTAGGTACAGGTGCTGGGGATTAGAACTTTATATATTTTGGTAGGAGACTATTCAATCCATAAGAGTAATATTTTTAGAAGAAGAAAGAACACAGCATAAGAAACAAAACAAAGAGCAAGCAAGATACAAACTGTGTCTGCTAGATTTTATGATTAGAATTTTGTGAATAACTTTATTTTCAATAGACTCAATGGAATGATAGGAACAATAGCAAATCACATGGGGTTGAGAATTTAATTACCTAAGAAAACTCTGCCAAGTGGAAATGGAGGAAGCGGGGGTAATGAGCAGAATGAGAACTAGAGACGTTGAAGATGTGTGTGTGTGTGTGGCATGCACTTATGTGGTTGTGTAAAGCACTGATTGTATGTGGATATTAAGACAAACTTTCCTTTCCTTCTTCCTTCAGTTTCCTTATTCCTTCCTATCAGTCCTTATTCCTAGGTAGAAGGAAGTCTTTCAAAGCAGTAACAACAGAGTGATGCTTTGAGACATTAATATTTGTGAGAGAAAAGTCTGTGAAGACTGTAAAAATATACCCAGAGTGAAGCCACGACCACTTCTCTGGGAAAGGCAATGAGAAAAGCAGAGACCCTTTGCCTATTTGCTTTTCGGATGCTGAGGCACACTGTAACTATAGAAATTGACAAGTGTCACAAGTGCTATCATTCAGTTGTTATCAATGATTCATGTAGTCCGATTGTCAGATTCTAAGAGAGGTCAAAGATTCCTCAGGTCTTGTTACTCAGGAAATCTTTATGACTAATAAAAGCATGTTCATTAAACTCTTACTGAATATTAGTGAATGCCAGCCCCTACTCTGGGTACTTATGTAATTTCCCACTGAGGACATAAGTATTGGGGTCAATTGCCCTCATAATACAGTTTGTCTTTTCTTTATTTGATGCAAATGTAATGAATTGACTTGTTGCTGTAATCTAATGTTTAAAAATATACAAGTATGTCAAATACAACAGTGTGGGGAGAAATGATCACACAGAAAATCCCCTAAGCTTGGTACGGAGACTTCACTCTTCATTTTGTCTCCATCTCTCTCCCTGAACAAATCACTCAATCTTCTCTGACACCTTTTTTTTTTGGGGGGGGGGTAAACTTAGCAGATTAAATCAGTGGCCTGTATGCATATAACTAAAACTATTTACGGTTGTTCCATTTCAATCATCTTACATCCATTCGGATTAATAATACAAGTAGGCAGAATTTGGAGTTCCTACCAGCTCTATGAAAAAAGTCTTTGGAGCAGACAGTAGAGAGAGTGACTAAAATAATAATAGGAATCAACCAAGAATACACGCTGCCATGGGTGGAAGTAACAACCCCAGCAGGGCACACTTGATCTATGTCAGTCATTTATGGACTCTAACTTGGGGAGGAAATCACCATGATTGATTAAAACACATGGCACTGAATTTTCCCTGGAGTTTAAGAGTGTGTACGCATAGGCCTCCCCATTTCTCAGCTTGTGGCAACTTCTCCTCTAGCCTAAAACCTTTTATCAGCTTCAGAATTAATACTGTGCAATGAAACTGAAATGGGACAAAAGTAAGGCCTGAGGTCTTCAAATGAGAGGGAAAAAATTGGGCTACCCCTCCCCCCCCATTTCTACTCCTTTTGTTCCTTGAAGACTTCTTAGATATCCTTAGAGCTTATGATTCTGAAGTGGTTACTGAAATTGCTTCCTTTTCATGGCCTACAATGTTAAAAACACACAAACACACATTTCTAATGGTGCAAGCTTGTAATCCCAGCGTTTGGGAGGCTGAGACCGGAGGATCTGGGTTCGAGGCCAGCCTCAGCTACCTAGTGAGGCACTCCGCAACTTAGTGAGACCTTGTTCCAAAAGAAAGAATAAAAAATAAGGCTGGGGGTATAGCTCAGAGGTAGAATGCCCCTGAGTTCAATCCCCAGTACCACACACACACACAAAACCAAATAAATAAAATTGAGTGTTACACCAATGGCACAAAAAGCAGACTATTTTATACAGCCAAATAACCATTTTCTCCTCAGACAATAAGCTTACCACACCAATCTTCCAAAGTGACAATAAACATGCAGAAGAAGGACTTCCTTCTTCAAACTGTAAAGTGAAATGCGTTTGCTGAAGAATCAGTTATATGATAGGAAAAATACTTGCTGCATAGAAAGTGATGATTTCAGTTATCATAATATTATGTAGAAAAGATAGATGCTATTATAATTCTGCTACAAGGACCAATCAAGTCTCCAAAGTTAAAGACTCAGGAAGGTCAGAACTACCTGGGAACATAGTAAATTCCTTATAATCTTTCAGGAGGCCAGCCAGTGAGTCCAATCGATCATCTATCTAGGTAGTAAAACTATCACAGTTTAGTTTTCAGGCTCCAATATATTTAGGTAGATTTAACTAGATTTCTACTAGATTTCTTGTTAAAGAATAATAATATCTCCATAATATTTTACTATCTTCACACATTTTTTCACATAAATTATTTTATACTTGAAATGACACTGAAAAGAGTGCATACTTTTAATTCTCATGTTATTGAACAGGAAACTGAAGCAGCATTTAAAGCTTGGGTTATAGTAATTTCATGTTGCAAAGTCAGCTCACCAGCCCCCAGAATATACACTGAATCCCTCTGTCTGCCTTGTGTCCTAAATTAACCATTATCTGTCACCCTCAAATAGAGGCACTAAAGTAGAACACTTTGTTGTCATCCACAAATAGTGGCAAGACAATGTGTTATCCAAGCAATAGTTATTGAATGATAACTATGTGCCAGGCATGAAGATACGGCAACAAATAAGACAGTTAAAAACTTGCTGCTTCATTTAACAGAAATGGGCACGGTAGGAAGAGATAATAGTAAAAAAAACCAAAAACAAACAAACAAAAAAAAAACATGAAATGTTTAATAGTGATCAGTGTGAGAAGACAAGAATAGGACAGTAAGGAGCAATTGCTTGTGTTGCTGTTTTATTTTGAAACAGGATCTCCCTGTATTTTCCAGGCTGATCTAGAACTCCTGGACTCAAGAGATCCTCCTGTCTCAGCCTTCCAAGTAGCTAGTTCTACAGGTACGCACCAGGTACGCTCTGGCAGTGCTGCTGCTTTACACGGGTCAGCCAGGGAAGAGCTTTTTGTTATTATAGCATTTTGACAGTAATCTGAAGCGAGGAAAGGTAATGTAAATGTGGATAAACTTTAAGGTAGAGGATTGCCAGGGAAAGAGAATCTACAACCAACATGAGGAGCAGAAGGAGGAGCTATAGCTGTGCCTTAGCTGATTCTGGGAGGGGAGCAAGTTCTGGAGCAACTGCAGAGGGTGCCAATGGTCACTGAAGAGCTAGAAGCAACAAACCAGGAAGGAAAAAACTGAGAAAGCACCCCATTTCTTTGGAGGAAATATTGTTCCTCCACCTTCTTCTCCTCCAACTTTATTTCTCCTCTTTCTTTAAAGAATTATGTCTTCTTTGCTTTTTTTGTCCCAAATATTTTTTCATTCAATTTCCATAGAATAGGGAAAGAGAAAGTGTAAGAAAAATGACTAGAGAGGAAAACTCAATCAGAGTTAAAGGTTAAAACCAATTGCTTGTTTCTCCCTTACCCACCTCCTAACAATTTTACTCATTGCTCATTTTAAAAGTCACATTTTTCCTGAGTAGGTAGAATCAATGTTGTCTACCCTTTTTTTCCCCTCACAGAAACTCAATTCTCTTTGAGAACTTTATACATAAAAGCTAAAGTTGCATGCATAAACCATTGAGTTCACTAGGTGATTGATGAACTTAATCTTTGAATGATTAAGTCAAAAACATTTCAGTCTTGAGTTTCATTTTATTTAGTGATTTGTACTACTTCACTGAAATATTGCTGCTAGAATGGTCAATGTGACCATGTCTACTGTGGACACATCCTACATAGAGAAATGGAATGAAATCATCCATCCTCAGTCAATTTGGACTAGATGGAAAGAAGTCTCTAAATAAGTTGGCTGTAATATTTCTGGCAATGCAGAATGATAAAAATCCTCCTGTCTCTCTCCTCCCCCTCTTCCTTCCAACAGGTGTATTCAATATTAGACCAGATTGCCTTCAATGACGTCATCCCAGTGAACCATTCATCTGGGTTCTACTTATACTTGTTGAGGCAAGGTGATGAATACCTGATTTTAAAATTTTACAGATGGCATCTCCTTTTGGTTGGCCTTACTTAAGAGAAAATCTGTGTTTTATCTGGGAGGGGAAAAAAAGGCAGCTCCTCTCATCTTACAGACTTTTCAAGCCATTCCAACACTTCAAATACTTGCTGCTGTAGAAATAAATGCAATGCTCTAGTCTGATTCATAAATGGCAGGAGGATTTAATTCTTGGGTTAAATGATGTGTAGAATTGGAACTGATTTTAAAATTTAGAATGTGTATGTTTAGAAATGCACAGACTTACATAAAATCTAATTAATAGTCATCAGTTCATCCCATTACCTGAAGTATAAATCCACTATGTATTAGCCCAACAGATGGTTGTCTCATGCCTGAACACTAACAACATGTCTGGCAAAACATGAATGCACCCCATATTGGGTCAGTTTAAAAAAAAATTGAAAGGGGGCAAGAATTAATTAGAAAGTAACATGATACCCCTCCTGTATTTACAGAGGGTTACCTTTGTCCTTGTCATTTAAACTATCCATTCTTCAGCAAAAATCCAAATATCCTTATGTGAACTCAAATATTTTTTTTTTAAATAAAATAAAGGACACTTCATGGGAAACCATCTCTCTGCCTAGCATAAAAGTAAGCTCACAACAAATTTTAGTCATTATTGTTTATAATTTGTCCTAGAAACTAATTTGGTTGCACAGAGGTTAGTTTGTTGTTGTTTTTTGATTGTATTGAATAAAAATGGATCAAGCCATTGGCCTATTTGGATGACAAATTTGTTCCAATTGTCCAGAAAAAGTGCCCTATTAGTGCCGAAAGGCGTACATTCTGAGAATCCACCTGGTACTTGGGCAAATCAGGATGATTGAAAATCGAGGTCCCCAGCCCAGACCTGGAGTTCTCTAATCCTTTTTTAACTTTTATTATTTTTTTCCTATGAGGTAACTCCTGAAACTTGATCATTTTAAAAACATATGAAATCTTTCAATATATATCTTTCAAGAATGTAAAAATTTCGAGTTCCAGATTGATAGAAGCATGCTACCTTATTAAGACAGGTTCTATTGAAAAGTGTGGTTGTGAACTATTTTTCTTATCCACACTCCTTGAGACAAATTTAATTCTGAGTGGTTTTCAGGGATAGAATCTACAATGTCTACTTAAAGAAATCACCAAGAATGGACATATTTCATTCTATGTAATGATTATTTACTTGGAGTTCTATGAGCCAAGAGTCATGTTTGACACTCTCCAGTATCTGGGAAACTCAAAACTCTAATAAAAATCCATTTGCATGTGTTAGTTATGCATTTGTCAGAAAGAATATCTATGGATTTCATTGAATTCCAAAATGAAATCATGATTACCAAATGTTTAAGGCTCACTTACTGGAGAAGTCTTGAAAAGCTATCATTTGCCTCAATTTAGATCTATTCTATGTTATGTATACCTCCCCTCCCCTTTTCTGTACAAGTGTTTGTGGGGCGGGGGCAGGTACTGGGACTGAACCCAGGGACATTCTACCTCTGTGCTGCACTCCCAGCTCTATTTTACTTTTTATTTTGAAACAGAGTCTCACTAAGTTGCTGAGGCTGGCTTTGCAATTACCATCCTCCTGCCTCAGCCTTTCAAGTGCTGAGATTACAGGCATGTGCTACCACACCACATCTATCCTCTGATCTCTTTTTAAATCTTAGGACGTAGTGAGCAAAGTCCCCAAGGATTACATCGGAGAAACTTTATTCAAGTCTTCTATCATCTACTTACTTCCTTCACTCAATATTAGATAAGCCCCGAGTTTACGGAGAAATTTGACTTTGGGGGCTGGGCATGTAACAGAGTGACTAAATACACTTGACGGGCATTCCCAAGACCCTAGGTTTGATTTTGCAGCACAGGAAAAAAACAAAAACAAAAACAAAAAACAAAAAACAACAAGACTTCTGGATATGGAAAATATGTATTTGAGAGGGCATTTAGGTGAGAGCTTTGTTATTAGAAATAATGAAAAATATTACCACTAGACTAAGAAGGAGGATGTATTGGAGGAGAGTAGGCATACAAGTCCTCTGTCAGTTGTATAAGGATAGTAAAACTGGATTATTTACCCTAATTATAGGATCAAGTCAGTGACTAAATAGCACTGGAAATTTTCTATTTTTAATGAAAATCATTTATTTACAGTAATATGAAGTAGCATGTGCAGAAGATAGTCTGAATGATCCTGAAAGGTAAAAGCAATGAAAATTTAGTCACTGAGAGGCAAACCATGGCTGTTAACACAAAATGATCCTGAGTTCCAGAAAATGGGCTGTCAAGGTGAAATTGACTAGAGAAGGTAGCTTCAAGGCTAGATTTAAGAATGACGTAAGAACATTAGGGGCACATCTCCATGTGGTGCCAATGCATGGGCATATGAATATGCATGACAGTATATAGGGTGCTATGCTCTGAATGTATTTGTATCCATGTGTTGAAACCTGAGTCCAAGGATGACAGTATGAAGAGGTGATGTACTTGGGAGGTGATTAAGTCATGAAAGCTTTGGCCTCTTGAGTAGGATTAGTCCTCTTTCAAAAGAAGCCCTAGGGAACTCCGTAGCCCTTACACCCCTCTGCTAGGTGATAATACCTAGAAGGTGCCATCTGTGAGGAACAGGCTCTTATCAAACACGGAATCTTCTGCTGCCTTGATCTTGGTATAAGCAGTAAGTTTCTGTTGTTTATGAATTACCCAGTCTCAGGTATATTGTTCTAGAAGCCAGAACTAACTAAGACACAGGGCTATGCACAAAGATGCTTGGAGTAGCAAAAGGTGAGTCATTCTCTCTCACTCACAAGACACAATTGTTGGGCACACTGTATTTGGTTGAAAAGATACTGTCTAGAACTTACCAGATTGTTACCTCTAAATAAATATGATTATCTGTGTTATATGGACCTTCATAACTGCTGGCCAACCCTGCCACGTTTTTCTAATTGACTTATAATTCCCCTTGGCAGAGTCTTTTCAGTATTTCACAGTGTTGTTGAACTTCTAGCATCCTACCCTTTTTCACTCTCAGCAGATGATTGCTTCTTGTTTCAAAAAGAAAGTATATCCCACCAGAAAGGAAAATTTCAATCCCTGTAACCCGTGGTTGCACCTGCTAAACACAAATGGCATACCTTCATCCATTCAAGACCAGTTCCTTTACCTCTGCTCCAGTTCTTGTTATTCTCTCGTCTCAGGAATCTTGTACTTTACATGGACCTACCTTCTGTGTCGTTAATTTGTGATTCTCTATTTTAATATTCCTAGCTATATTTACTTCGCTCTATTTAAATCTCCTATCCTTGCCATTCACTTCTCTTCTGTTCCTAGTAAGATATCTTGTGTGTTGCCTCTGCTCACTGTCTCCACGTTTCCACTTCAAAACTACCCATGTTAATGTCACCAAAGACCTCAACATCACGACATCCAGAAGGTTCTCTTTCATTATTATCATACATTCTCAGTAGCATTCAGTGTATTTGATTTTCTTTGCAGTAATATCTTTGGCTTCACTGATGTTTGCTCACCTCACTGGTCACTCTCTGACAGTCTCCTGTGTTGTCTTTTCCTTTTCCACACAATCTTCAAGTGTTGACATTCCCATCACCAATGTGGCTCCTCTCTTGAGCGTTCTTTTTAGACAATGTTTTATCCTCCCTTCTCTCAAATCCAACTTCCACCTTGATCCATGTGTTCAATATCTCATGAGAACCTCAAAATCAATATCTTCAAAATCAAATTAATTCTTTCTCGACAAACCTACTATTTCCCATGTTTCTCCATATAAATAATTCACACCAGCAACCAGAGACCTGCCCAACATAGAATCCTAGCTATCACCCTTGTGGCCTCCCCTCCTTCCCATCCACAGTCAATCACCATTCTCCGGGTTTTGCTTACATCTCTCTACATGTAACATCCTAGTCTTAATCAATAATATATATTACTTGGTTTCCTCTTTTCCACTGTTGCTCTGTCATCAGCTGCCTCCATTTCTTTCTTTTCTAAGCACTCAGAGTTGTCTTTATAAACATCAGTTTTTATCTTTTTTTTCTTATTCATCAATGGCTTCTCAATGTTCCTTGAATAACTTTTAAAATCCTTAACATGGGCTACAAGTTCTTGAAATTATATCACAGTTCTTGATTTATCTAACCTCATTGCTCACCATTCTCTATCTTATTCTCTGTGATATAGTCACCTTGCACTCCTGTATATTTTTCAGTTACTGTATACGCCTTCATACAGAGAGTCCTTAAACATATTTGATTTGCCTGTGTAGGCAATGTTTCCCTGTTCATTCACCTAGCTAACTCATCTTCCACTTCTCCATTTATAGGTCACTTCCTTGAACCAGACTTATCTATTTCTGTTTCAAAATACTTACAACAATTACCTTATATGTAATTGTCTCTGTATTTAAAGACTCAATGGCCAGCAAGACAAGGTCATACATTATCTGCTTTATGTATAGCCATACCAGTTATTTGTTGGATGAAGGAATATTCTCCAATTATATTTGTCCTTTCTAGTAACTTTTTCATCTTGTTACAAAAAAGAAAAATAATTCTGAAAGCTAATGCAATAAAAGTTCTGCCTTAAAGTCTTCCCAGGTGGTAAGTCAAAAAATTCCCAGAGCTTTTCCTAACTCTGTGAAATCCATTCTTAACATATTGTATTTATTTATTCCTTTGACTACTTTCTTACTACATTATAAATATTACAAACAATACTAAAAACTTAAGCAAAGAAGTGCTATGCTTCTGTGATTTTGAGGGTCTTATAGATAAATTAATGCATCATAAAAGCATTTAAAAAAGAATCTAAACTACAGAGAGCAGGGCTAAAGTAACCCAAAAGGGGTGTGACCCAGCTAGGGACTACCAAGAGAGTGAAGTCATTGCCATAGTCAGGAAAGAGGGGAGAATGGAAGGGAACAGCGCTATGAAAATCTGGCATTATGGTCTGGATTGGGAGCATTCCCCAAAAGCTTATGTTTAGGATCCTGGTCTCCAAGGCAGCAAGGTTCAAAGGTGGGGCCTGCCTGGAGCCTTGGGTCACTTGGGGTGTAGCTTTGAGGTCTCCATCTGTCCTTGTCCCTTTCTTCTCTCTCTCTGCTTCCCAGCTGCTATGACCTGAGCAGCTGTCCTCTGCCACATCCTCCGGCCCTGATGTCTTTGCGTTGGAGCTGGCCAACCATGAGCCAAGGAAGTCTCTCCTCCTGTAAATCATTCTTGCCAGGTATTTTGGCCAGAGGCAAAAAAAGAAAATACACTTGGCGTGTGTTACAGCCACTGGAGACGGGCACCTCACCCGAAGTTCCAACGCAGAAGAAAACTGACTCTGTTGAACTTTGGCAAGATTGGAAGTTACCTGGCAACAGGGTGTGTGGAGGACGATTCCCTCACCTTCTCTTGCATTGCTGTTTTGGGGACTTTTGCTGATACTTGCCATTCATGCAGTTCCACTGGAAAACAGGGGACCAACGGAAGTCTGGACCCAGAAAACAGAAAGTGGGTGGGTAAGGGACTTTCAATAGACCTCCTTTCCTTCATACTATTGTGTAAAGATGGGTTTCTATCTCATCACCTCTGTTTTCTGTTGTTTAATCTGCCCCAGATAATCTAACACTAAGTTTTTAGTCTTCTCATTTCTATGACCCTTAATATTTTTTCCTTAGATTCTTTCCACATAACACCAAAGTGGGGAGGTGAGATCACCAAATATATTTTATTAAAGGCACAACCTATAAATTGTAATATGTCCCCATGTAAACATTTTTAGGGACCACCATGCCAATACAATACAAAAAGACATTTTAATGAAGACATTACTAACAGGAAACTGTCATCTTCATGACCAAAGAAAATCAATGTCAATTCCATGATGTCACATGGATGCCTATAAATATCGTATGACAGAAACAAAATTGATTTGGATACGGCAATATGGTGGGAGGCCAAAAATCAACAGAGGTCTATAATAATCAACAAAAGCATTTGTAACTAGGGTAGAAGACTTAATTGTATCTTGGAACCCATTTAAATACTGTAAATCAAGGATCCCCCAAAGTTGTCCCATGTTATATATGATACTTGGGTAATTAATCAAGAATGCTATTACTTGATAATAGACATTCTATGAGCATGAGCCATATGAATTGCTGATAATTGCTCACTTTGATTTACAAAAGTAGTAAAACAGTGGTATATCCTGGTATACAAGTCATCATCAGTTCGGTGAGCTTTAAAATAAACGACCAGGTAAACACATGCATTCATGGTTTCTGGTCTTTATTAAGTTCCTAGAAGTACTTACCCTCTTAAAAATGGCATCCATTTATTTGACAGAATGCTAGCAATTTTGAAAGAAATATACAGAATTTGTATGCTAGCTCGTGCCAGCATGTACATCTGTGCCAGAATTTATCTCTTTGACACAGCACTTTCTGAAAGTAATTGTTTATCTCTTCTTCAGCACCTGATTGTACACAATTCTTTGTTATTATAAGAAAGACATTCGTCTTTTCATTACACATTTGGAATGTGGGCAGGGATAGGTGCTGTGGTGACGATGAATAACTGATCTATTTTTTTTTAAATCAAAAATAGCAGAGCTACTATTTCTTCTTTGGCACTTTTACTATTTATAAGAATGCTCTGTGGATATATTTTCTCATTCAATTTTCACATTTTAAATTCTATCAAATTTAGCAGGAATTGAGAGTGTTAATTAGAAAATGCCTTGGCACAGTGTTTTCAAATCTCTAATTCTGGATACATCTAGCTACTTGTCATTGGATTTTAAAAGATAATAATTTTGATGTGTTAGAGACTTAATAGAAAGCATGTATAATACTTTTAATATGAAATTTCTCTGACTGGTATTGTAAGTTGTATTTTTATCCAAGGGAAATATGTAAATACCATCCAGGGAGATGTTTACATTTAGGCTTATGATATTTATAAGGCAAATAATGTATTTTTAAATTGTTTAATTTTCTATGATAAAGAGGAAGCTAAAATAAATTCCCAAATAAGTAATTTTCCACTCTAAAAATATATTTTACTTTATTTATCTCTGGGCTTTAAATAAATAGAAGCTTACAGGTGAAAAGAATATTCCAAGTTCTCAGTTTCATAAGTGATACTGGCACATCTCACAATCTTGTTCCACAAATAGTAATCTCCAATGGGATAAAAAAGAAAGAAAATGAATGAAAAATGAAAGAAAAGGAAAAGACAAAAGAAAAACAAGAGATGAGAGAGAGAGAGAGAAAGGGAGAGAGAGAGAGTATGAATAAATAACCCCAAATGGACCTGAAATCAATAAAAAGTAAAAGCAGAAATTATATCCTAGTGGGTTGGAGGTAAACTCCTACATTGGCTGCACCTTTTAGCTGTCCAAGGTTGACAGGTGACCCTAACCTGGGTCATGTATTTGCTGGGGGATGATAAAGGACTGGAACAAAGCCCTCCCCTACTGCCTTGGCAAACATTTCCCTCTACATCCCAGGGCTCCAACTTTTGTTTTAGAGGAGAATTTTCAGTGTGAGCAACAGACAGGAATCCAGGGGTTACTGGTGCCATGGTTACCTCTGTTTAATTCTCAGATGTCCACTCCACATTTGCTCAGGGCAGGTGGTCTCACAGATTTGGCTTACGGCATATTTTTCCAACCCTTGCTGGAACTGGAGAAGAGTCAGAAGCAGGCTCTCTGGACAGCTGGACAGCTATTCTGTGTGTGCTAAGAAGAAAGTCATTTCAGAGCTCAGAGGTTTCCTCCCCTCACATGTCAATTGGTATCTGTCTTGCTGGTCTTGGAGAAGTGTTGTGGTCTTAGATGAGAAAATACAGATGAAAGCGCTTTAGAAGCTACCAGGTATTATGCAGGTGGAAGGTGTGTGGTTACAGCCATATTAAGAGCTAATTTGAAGGCACTGATGTGGAAGACTCTGAAAAAGCCAGCATGTACAAATCCACAAGAAATGATCTATGCTATTTGAACTTTGGAGCATTCTCTACTAACAGATGCTGTGTGGTTTTCTTTGTTTACTTATTTCTCCTGAATTTAAGCATTCAGCCTAAGCTCTGGATCTTAAACATAAGAAGTAGGCCAGGCATGGTGGTGCACACCTATAATCTCCATACTTGGGAGGCTGAGATAGGAGGATCCCATTTTCAAGACCAGCCTCAGTAACTTAGGGAGACCCTCAGCAACTTAGTGAGACCCTGTTTCAAAAGAAAATAGCGCAGGGCTGGGGGTGTAGTTTGAGGGTAGAATGTCCCTGGATTTAGTCCTCAGTAGCATACATACACACAAAATAAATAAATGAATGAATGAATAGATAAATAAATAAATAAGCATCTGGTGCACTTAATGAAGATGTCCTGCACATATTCTTCAAGACTCAGCACATTTTCATAAGCCTGGTCGGTCTGAGGGAAGAGGTCCCCATAGAGCAGGACTTTTCAGCTCCCGCATTTGCACAGAATGTTGTAACCATGAACAGTGTTGGCCTTTGAGTCTGCTATGACACTTACTACCTCCGTATCCTTGAGCATTTCTTCCTTTGCTCATTCTTTCCTTGATCATTCAATCTCTTGTTATATACTGAGCATCTGTTATGCTCTATACTGCCCTTTGCACTGGGGATAAAATCCACCACAGGGAAGCTACGATTGGCAGGTAGTGAGCAAATAAAACCAGAACATGATTCAAGTTAGGAGGATATAAATACACATTTGATAGAGACAATCATGGGATTTATCTTAATAACGTAGTCAGAAATGATAAGCATTAAATTGTCCTAGCCATATCAATGATGTTTAATATGAGACCATAAATTATTTATACATTCTGACCCTCAGTTATATCATCTATAAAGTGGAAATGAATTTCAGAACTACCTCAGAATGTTGTTAGGATGGAATGAGGTGATTCCCATAACGCATTTAGCAGATTGCTAGGTACCAAGTAAATACCCAGTGAGATTTAGTTACTATTACTACTATTATTATGAATTTGGCTCTTGGTATAGTATAGAAACAAATAATAAAAAAAGGCCATCCAAATAAATAATGTGATAACTTTTTTCGGGGGGGGGACTATAAAAGGTTATTTAGAGAAGTAGGGGTACAGTGGAAGAGAAAGCCAAGATAAAAGATTACGTTACAGAGAAAGGCTCTGGAACAGACCATTTCTAGAATTGGAAAATAGGCTTATTTATTTATTTATGGAACTTTATCATTGAATCAACAGAGAATATGTGGTGAGTTGTAATAACAGGTTAAAATAATATATTTGTAACCTGTGTTTATTTATTTATCATCATATATTTATAAAGTTAAACTTTTTAAAAGTTGAGCCCAAAGAAATCATTGCCTTATAAGGGGGAAGGCCAAGAAGAAGAAGTTTAGGACCAGCTACTGGCCGGAAGTAAGCTCGGACAGAAAGTGAGCTCGGACCGGAAGTGAGCTGGGACCAGAAGTGAGCTGGGACTGGAAGTGAGCTCGGACCGGAAGTGAGCTCAGATCGGAAGTGAGGTGGGACCAGAAGTGAGCTGGACCAGAAGTGAGCTCGGACCGGAAGGAGCTCAGATCAGAAGTGAGCTTGGGTAGCATGTCCAGCTCCCTGATTTGGTGTCCACCCTACCCTGAGGGCTGCTCCCTTTTGGGCCTGGCAAGCAGATGGGCACCGAAGTGCTCAGCCTCATATCTGAACACATTTAGATCTTTCAGTAAATAACATTTCTTATAACTGGCAGTTATTTTCTTTCTCAGAAACCTCAAGCAAACACGTTCCCTGCTCTATGTGGCAGTTGTGTCACCTGTCTATTCCTGAAACCACATTTAGAGGAAGAGAAATGCCCTTTGCTCATTGATGTGGAACTTCCTGGCCCATCACTGTGGGAAGGGTGATGTGATTACTCTGATTGCTGGGATTAAAATATAAAATTAAGTTCTCAAACCATGTCTCTACGGGATAGAGAGGGGGCTGTTAGGTAGACCACCTCACACCCCGTAAGTGCTATAAGTGATGAAGGATCCTTCATCCCACGGTGGGCTTTTTCTCACCGGTTTGTAAGTGGAAAGGCATCAAAATTCCTAGTGCACAAAAGGAATTGTAAAGCTGATTTGAGGGAGAATATTTCAACCTCAAGCATATGGTTTATACCGATATGGTGAGAGGCATCACTTTAGTCCAGCGGTGTGTGGGAATAGAGCAGCCCTTCATTTGCTCTTACGGTGGTCTTGCCTGCTCTGGGAGCAGCACTGCAAGCCTGTGATGTGGTGTCAGCCCTTTTGGAGCTTGAATTGTGGTGGAGGAGGGCGTGTAGGGAGGAATAAGGGGGAAACATATACCTGGTTGTAGTGACACACCTGTAATCCCGTTCCTTGGGAGACTGAGACAGGAGAATCTTAGATTCAAAGCCAACCTCAGCCATTAAGCGAGGCCCTCAGCAACTTAGCAAGATACTGTTTCAAAATGAAATAAGAGCTGGGAGCGTAACTGTGAAGTAGAATTCCCGTAGGTTCAATTCCCAGTAAAGTGAGCTTGCGCGCGCGCGCTTACACACACACACACACACACACACGTAAACATATAAGGGAAGCATGATGATGCAGTCAATGGATAATAGCATAGTTCTGAAAGACAAATCAAGCAAAAACAGGGTCTATTCTACCCCCATTCCCAGAGAAAAGAGACAAAGGGCAGGAGTGTCTGTCTCTGTCCTAAAAGAAGACACTCTTTAAATCCAGCATCACCACAACTTGGTTCTTGGAGAATCAGTTTTAGAATATTTTTGTCCAAAATCCATGTACCACCTAGACGATTATTTCCACCCATTTCTTTCAACTTAACTCTTCAAAAATTAACTTTATTTTCATCTTAGAAAATCTCCAAACCTATCAGCCAGGCGTGGTGGCTACGGTTGTAATCCTAGTATGTGGGAGGCTGAGACCAGAGGATCCGGGTTCATGGCCAGCCACAACTACTTAGTGAGGCACTCCGCAACTTAGTGAGACCCTGTTTCAAAATAAAGAATAAAAAATAGGACTGGGAGCCTAGCCCAGAGATAGAATGCCCCTGTGTTCAATCCCCAGTACCTCGAAAAAAAGAAAATCTCCAAACCTAGCTAGTTTAATGTGCTTGTTATTTTTAATAGGTATTGATTAAATGTATAATTTTTAATTTGCATCTTTGATGAGTAAAATCAGCAAATAATAAAATTTCTGTGTTCCACTTAAATAATCTTCCACCAGTGGAACTATATTATCCTTAGCGAATCAGTATTTTGCTCTAGTGATCCTGTGAGAACCTCTAGGTTTTAATTCCAGCCCAACCGACACAGCTTCGGGGTTCTCTAAACCTCCAGGTTCAATGTTAAATTGAATTGTTGAATTGGGCTATATATATATATGAAATGACCTATACTAAAGTTCAGGATTCATTTTCTGGGGAGTTCAACTTTTATCGTTGAACTCTCAAAGCCTTTTTCACTCACCTTGCGCTTGAGTCCTGAGGAGGTTCCCTTTGCTTAATCCGGAGATGGAGTTAAAGTTGGGTATCTCTCGCTGCCCTTCGTCCTCCCCTTACAGACTCTCAGCCGAGGATGGGAAGTAAACATGTTCTCCAAGTCAAATTGGTAAATGCATCAGTGGTGACATTACCTTTTACAGATTAGGAAAAGAAGGCGTCCCCTATGAACTGCTTGTGCTAAATCCGCTGACATTTATTTTCAACTTGTTGCATATTAGATTCCGGGTCTTCAATTTGCATTTTTCTGGAAAAGTATCATAAGGTTGTGTCTTAGTTCGTGTCTGAAGTTTATGTGGTTAAAACAGGCAAATTCAAGTGGTAAAGCTCAGAGAGGGAAACAAAGGGGCACACCATAATTGCTAAATCAAAATTGTTTTGTTCTTTCTTCTGGATGAATAACACAGTATAAAGTGGCATCACTTACAAATACCTTAAGGTCTTTCTGAAGTTCCTTGTTGATTGTTTTGTTTATTCCCAGATCAAAAGTGATGTCTAATGTTTTAAAAAACTGTTGTTTATTGCAAAATATACAAGACATACCTAAGAAAAACTTGTTTTCTAGTTCGTGTCAGTTTTCGATCCCCGTCATGGTGATGGTAACCAGAAAAATATGAACAACTCCCTTCTACCCATTCATAAAAGAGGTTCTCTTTCTCCTTTTTTGTGCTTTTTTCTGTTCAGTTAAAAGATACCATCTAAACAATAATAACAATGCCTCCCATCTCCAATCCTCTTCCACTCTTTTACTTCATCTCTCTCGTCATTTCTCTGAAGTCTCTTTTAATTCCCATTTTCTCTCTAGCATTCCACATATGTGAGAAAACATATGATTTAAGGGAACTAAATGAGAAAATATATGTGAACTGGTTTAAAATTTCTATAGCGCAGTCAAATATATAGCAAAACTTAATGTATATGTATATATACATTAATATTATTGGTATTTATTTAAATAATCTTTAATGATATATGATCTCCAAAATATAAAGAGGAGCCCAGATCAATAAACATGCTTGCAATCTCGAATATTCTCATCATTCTATGTTTAAGGACACCAACATGGAGCTGCTCTATTTGTTTGCTCTTTAAGAATATTTCTGGATCACCTATCATTAGCATGGGTTTTGATTATTAAATTTATTACTATAATTGCTTAAGTATACTTAGGGTTTTTATTTTTATTGTGCATTTTAAATGGCTTTTGCTAGATTAGCCTTGTTAAATTGGGCTATATAAATACGCAATTACTTATACCAACTCATTTTAAGTACACAGTTTAAACATTGCAGATTTTCCGATGTTGTAATTAGAGCCATAATAGGCCTGAAGTTATTTGAACTAAATGGTTCACTGTCTTGGAGCTACATTTTGAAAATTTGCTCAGTACATTATATGTTCATTAGATTTTTAATGGTGTAATTACCTGACATAAATAACATACAGTCATATATATGCACATATATATATAGTTATATATAATGTGTATGATATATTATATATAACAACTATATATGCCTTATATGTAAGTTATATATCATACATTTATAAATATTAAACTATATTTATATATATGTATGAGATATATCCACAGTTCTTTTTAAAATGGTAATTCTGACCTCCAGTATGATTCAGAAAATAAAAATAAAACTTTCATTTATATTCTTCATAGTTTAAAATAACTTTAATTTCCTTGGATAGGAGTACTCTGTAATGAAGTAATCTGTATTATGCAGGAAAAAAGTATTAGGTGTAAATATATAGTTCTTCTACCACAGCTAACAGTCATGTTATCCATTATTAGGTATTTTCTACATTCTTGAAAAAGGTAATAAATATTTCTAGTATAAGTTTTGGTGGGTGTCCAGTTCTAGCAGGAAGACTAGCAGACATTGTATCAAACACTTTTGAGATAAAACATCTTGCTAGTCAACATTGGCTGCCAGGAATGGTGTTACTGATGAAGATTCGCTCATAAAGCATCTCTCGTTATTCTGATAATTCTTGATTCCCTAGACTGAAATGGTTGTCTTTGTAATATTATGATTGCCGAGTTGAACTCTGATTTTTCAGGTGATTTTAACTTTTAATAGATCATTTCCCTTTATGGAGTCAACTAAGAGCATGGGGCACAGCTACTGTAAGATGGTTCAGAACCTGATATATAGCCCAGTGCTGAGTCATGGAATGCAATTCACCCACTGAATTTAGCGTTGTCTTTACCATTAATTCTGGCAAAACTTTTTTTTTATATAGTGACATGGAATGTCGACATAAATAGGCTTCACAGAATAGATCAAAGAAATTTGTGTCTGAGCAAGAAAAGATTGGCATGATGAATCTTAGAGTCAAATATATATATATATTAGATCCATTCTCAACAACCTACCACAAAAGGTGTTTGATTAGTCAAACTGCCTCCCTCTCATTCCCCATTTTATTACCTGTCCCCAATTTTTTTTTAGAAAAATGAGCTATTATATCTCTGAACAAAAGTTCCAAAATTACATAATCCCAATAAGAAAAATTAATTCAGTCTGAAAACATAATTTCAAACTCAAAATTTTAATCAAGAAAAAAAACTCATCGGAAAAACACTGATAGGTTTACTTCTTTTCTAATGTCTCCTAAAAGAGTTCTTTTTTATTGTATATGTTGAGTCTTTTGGAGGCACACATGAAAGAAATCTGACTATATATAAGTAATTTGTAGGCAGAGACAATATGTATGCTTAAATTTCAGCTAATTTTTCTCCATAGCTTTGCTGCTTTGAAGTCATAAAAGATTACATTTAATTCATTCAATTCAGATGATTTCAGACATTGTACCTGTAAGTAATATTAATTTTATTTGAATTGCAAATGACCACATAATCTCATTTTTTAATTTCAAGCCTGGGGACCCAAAGATTCAACTAAAATTCAAACAGATGTTCCACATAAGGAATGTTTGCAGACTTACTGAATGAAATGCTTTTGGTCACTGATTTTTTTTTTTTTCATAGTAACAAAGGTTTTTAAGAATGAAAACCCATTTCCATTTGTGGGTTCATTTACCCAGCAATTGAATGTGCAATCAATTTCTAAAGTTCTTTAGTTTCTATATTGTAGAGTCTGGAGGATGCAGAAAAAAATTTTAAAGCTAAATGGAGGGACTGTTACTTATGGGAAGATGGAATAAAAGAGAACAGATATTCCCACCGGTTTTTGTTTTTAAAAAATTGGTACATTGCTTTGATCCATCATAATGAGTTCACTGTGATAGAAACATACATGTTTTAGGGTTCCTACTTCTCCACATCCTCACCATCAAAAACATGAACAACAACAAATGTTGGTGAAGGTGTGGAGAAGTGGGGACCCTAATACATTGTTGGTGGGATTTCAGATTAATGCAACCACTTTGGGAAACAGTATGGAGGATCCTCAGATGAATGGAAATGAACCTACCGTATGATCCAGTAATACTACTTCTGGGTATCTACCCAAAGGAATGGAAACCAAACTATCAGACCGATGCATTGTACCTTTGTTTATAGCTGCACAATTCACAATTGCCAAACTGTGAAACCAGTCAAGATGTCCATCAACAGATGAATGGATTACAAAACTATGGGATATGTACACAATGGAATTTTACTCAGCCATAAAGAACAGAATCATATCATTTGTAAGGAAATGGAAGGAACTGAAAAACATTATGTTAAGTGAGATTAGTCAGTCACAAAAAGCAAAAAATCGAATACTTTCCCTAATATGCAGAAGCTAGGGAGAAAGTGGGTCTTAAGAGGGACTCAAGATGAAGAAGGAGAAGGAGAAACCTTAGATAAGCAAAGAAGCAGACTTAACTGAAGGTAATGGGGGGGGGAACACCCTAATGCACATGATGTACTTTCACAAACATATCAAAGTCAATTACTAAGCTGAACAAAAAAAAGGAGCGAGTGAAGAGAAAATGGGGCGGGAATAGGGGAGTTGTTAAATGAGACATGTGTGCATGTATGCCTCTACCAGCTTGTGCCTCACAAAGACGTATGATTACAATGCACCAATAAAAAAAATATTAAAAAAAACAAAAACCTGCATTGAAGCTGGGCATGGTGTCATATGGCTGTAATCTCAGTACTTGGGAGGCTAAAATAGGAGGATTGCAGATTTGAGTCCAGCCTCAGCAACTTAGCAAGGCTCTTGGTAACATAAGGGTGCCCAGTTTCAAAAAAAAAAAAAAAATATGTAGGGCTGAGGGTGTAGTTCAGAGTTAGAATGTCCCTGGGCTAATCCCCAATACCACAAAAAGAAAAAAATGACATTAGTAAATATGTAGAAGACTTGAGCAAACCGTCCTCTATTTCATCTAATTAACATTTAGAAACTATCCCTCCACCCAACCACAGCAGGATACACCTCCCCCTCCCCAAATGCATATAGAATATTTTCCAAGACAGACCATAATTTAGGCCACAAAATAAGTCTTAAAAAGTGTAAAAGTATTCAAATAGTACAAAATACATTATGTGACTATAATGGCATTGAGTTTGTAACTGATAACAAAGAGATATCTTTATAGAATCTTCAAAGGTTAGATGCTGAATAATAGCAAAGTTAAAGAACAAATCAAAAGGAAGATTAGAAAGTATGTTGAGCTGAATTATAATGAAAACAATATATCAGAAATTGTGTTGTGCGCCCAAACATTGCTTAGAAGAGAATTTATAGTAATATATAACTCCAGGATATATCTAGTATTTTAAATGTGCAAAATAAAGATCAGATTAAATTTTTAAAAAGTAGAACAAAGAAAGTAAATATGAGAGCAGAAGCCAATGAAATATAAATAAGAAGAGCAATAGAGAAAACCAATAATATCGAAAGCTGGTTCTCTGAATCATTAAAATTCAGACTGACCAGAAAAAAAAAAAGATACAAATTGCCAATATGAGGAATAACAGAAGGGGGTTCTCTGCAAAATTTACACAGGTGATAAAGGGAATATAAGGAAGTGTTTTAAATATATATCAATTTATTCTACAAGCTGGGTGAAATGGAGAAATGAAAGATGCAAACTAATAAATCCCACAGGAAACTATAAATATAGCTATTGACATAAAGTCTGTAGATAGATATAGAAAAAATATAGCAGTCTATATGAACATTCTGTACTAAATGAACTAAATATGTAGTTAAAACTTTCCCACAAAGAAAACTTCAGTCCCATTGGCTTTGTTGCAAAATTTTCCAAACATTTAAGAAAAATAATGCCAATTCTACAAAACTCCTACAAACAGTTAAGAGGGACACTTCCTAACTTAATCTATAAGACCAGCATTGGGCTTATATAACCTGATAGAGGCTTTAAAAGAAAACTATAGACAAATATTCCAATATACATGGAAGACATAATTTTAAAATGTAGCAAATCAAGAAATACTGTCCAAATAATTGGGTGTCTATGTGAAAACTAAAACAAAATCTCAAATCAAAAATTTAAAGGGCCCCTACCCTGTATTGTACAAAATAAAATGGAGTCTATTCCTATAAAGCCCCAAATTATAAACCATCTCTAAAAAAAATCACATGAGAAAAATTTTTGTGACTTTAAGTTAGGCAAAACTCTCTTAAGTTTTAGAACCAAAACAAGGTCAATAAAATAAATTAAACTTTATCATACTAATCTATTACATTAAATTAAGAGCAATGTCTTCTGTCCTTGGAAGATATTCTTAAGAAAATGGAAAGACATACTGAGACTGGGAGAAAATATTTGCAAATCAAATATCTGATAAAAAAAAACTGTAGTCAGAAATATAAGGAACTTTTAAAATTCAACAATAAGAAAGCAAAAAAAACCCAAAGAAATGAGCAAGAAACTTAAACAAATCTTACCATCAAAACAAACAAACAAAAATAAGTACATAAAAATACAAAACATGATTAATTATAGAAAATCAAATTTACACCTCAAAGGATACCTATCTATATCTATACTAATGGTTAAGAAAACAAGCCCAAAGAAAATGATAATACTAAATTCTGGCAAAAATGCAGAGCATTTAAAATATGTATTGTTGGTAAGAATGAAAAATGGGGAAAAATCTAGTGAACACTTTGGTCATTTCTTCTATTCTTAAGCATATTTCAAAGGCCCTAGCAATATTATTCCTAGTTATTTAAGGTAAATAGAAAATTATATTTCCATACAAATCTGTACTAAAAAATGCATTATGGTTTTATTAGTGACCACCCTGAACTGAAAGCAACCAAAATGGCCTTGAGTTGGTGAGAAGGTGAAGAGTTGTGGTATATCTATCTATAAAGGGAATACTACTCAGTCATAAAAAGAAGCAAGCTCTGGATGCATGCAGCAAAATAAAAGAAACTTACACTGAATCTTTTAGGGCTGTTGTCAGAAAGTAGCAACAATTGGATCGCTTAAACAACAATTTATTTTCTTACCATTCTGAAGGCTGGAAATATAAGACCAGGCTGTCAGCAGGTTGGTTCTTTCTTAAGGCCTTGAGGAAAAAAAAATGTTAAAAACTTTTCCACTAACTTCTGATAAGTTTCTGGCAATCTGGGTGATATGTGACTGACAGAAGCAACAACCCAACCCCTGTCTCCATCTTCACATGGGGTTCTCCCTGTGTGAAATATGATACTGGTCATATTGGTAAGATCTCATCTTGATTGAACTAATTCACAATGAGAGAATGTAAACAGACAAGATCTTAAATGTTATTGCCCTCCCCCCTCAATGGCAAGGAGGAGAGGTGATAGGTATGTTAACTAACTTGGTTGAGATAAGCATTGGGTTTCATAAGAAAATTAAAAATAGTTTAAATGTATATCAGTTAAAAAAAGGTTAAAATATATTGTCAATTCTGTAGGATACAAAAGAAAACTACTAAAATTTTGTACATCTTAAACACACAGAACTAATTTTTATCAATGATACCTCAAAAAAACTTAAATAAAAAATCAATCAACCAACCAAATGACCTAGATATGCTTATTCACATAGAAGATGTTCCCAGAACAGAGGACTGGTGTCCACCAAACCCTCCTGCCTCTGTGTGTGGGAACCCTAGCATGCTCCTCTCTGTTCTTACTGTGAAGATAGCCAAATTGTCTCTTCTGAGAATCTGGAATTGGGGTTAAGAAGTGCTCCTTTAATTGGGATGGAGGCGTGAACCAAATCTTTCAACTCCAGAACCAAACTTGAGGAAACCCAGGCAGTAAGAGAGGTGAAAGGGCAGGTGTGTAGAGAGAGGCCCCCGATACTAAATGGCCCCAGAGAAAGTGAAGAGAAGCTATGGGTTTTGATGATCTTCTTGATTTGGTGATGTCTTGAGCTCAGTCCTCTTAACCTCGGGTTTTCTGAAATATGTTTTCTCTTCAAGTTAGTTTGAATGTGTATTTTTTTTTTTTTTCGGCACTGGGTATTGAACCCAGTGGGGTTCTACCTCTAAGCTACCATCCCCAGCCCTATTTTTTTATTCTTTATCTTGAAACTGGGTCTCACTAAGTTGCAAAGGGCCTCACTAAGTAGCTGAGGTTGGCCACAAACCTGCGATCCTCCTGTCTCAGCCTACTTATTTACAAGTGTGTGCCACCATGCCAGGCCTATGAATGTGTAATTTAAAGATTACATGACAAAAGAAAAAATGAACAATGTACAGTCCAAAAAGCTTGTGTGTGTGTGTGTGTGTGTGTGTGTGTGTGTGTGT